>PNEQ01116901.1:0-39793 GCA_003012365.1 Medauroidea extradentata | reverse complement strand
TAGAAACCTGGAGACCATTACCACTGATAAATTCTATTACAATATAAATTACAAAACCAGGAACACGTAATAAAATAACACGGCTCGAGGTGTCTACGGCCAAAGATACTTAAGTATACATAGACAAACAAACGTCAATATTCCTAAACATAAACAAATCATGCGGATATATACAAATAATCAATTGCTATGTTACACCGTATTGGGAATCCTTCGTATTATATCACGCGATTATAAACTCAAGCTAGCCTAGTTGACACGATTACTACTGTCGAGCCATGGTCGATTCGAATCGACAGACTTGTTGCAAAAATGGCGTCGCATCATGACTCGTCACTGGCAAAACGTATCGTGTCGTGGTATATGATTTTTAGTGTGTGTAATGGTAAATTGGCTTGCTAATTAACATTGCCATATTAATGGGAAAACAATGTTCAGTAAAAAATTAGAGGAAAGAAACCACCCTGAATGTTTTTTTCTCGCCGCGTGTGTAACCTGGCGCTGGCAGTGTTTGGTTTGTAAATATACACATTTTTGGCCATACTATCATTTACAATTTAGTTATTTGTTACGGCAGACTTAATAAATGGTGCATACGTATTGCCAGTCGCGTATTTAGTGTTCGCAAAACTGAGGCATATAATAACCTTTAAAATGTGAAAATATAACCTCATAGACCCTAATGTTCTGTGCAGTGCTCTGTTTATCAGTATGTTGTGTTCACACAATTGCCATAACACGCGGAATTGTGTGTTACCACAAACTGCATAGCATCCTGGAAGTATTAAAATCTACTTCTGTGTGTAAAAATACATAAATCGAAGTTATCAACAATACCTATGCAACTAACCTTTGTTTGTGTGTTTTTTAATAAGAAGTTTGGATAGCATTTTAAGTTAAAACAAAAGGGCACAGTAAAATACATCCAGTTATTTCCCTCTTAAGTTTTTATTCGCTGTGCGAAGATATAGGCCTGCCACGGTAATTTTAAAAATAACCCTATTTAGACTTTAATTTTTCAGATGTTAATGTTACCCAAAATCCAAATACCCCAAATTCATCTCTGGATAAAATAAAAAGGATTGTGGACGACCAATAAAACTCTAGACCTTACCTGAAAATAATATTCAGGAGTTGTACATTGTATGTGTATGTTGTTTATTTGCAATATATTCTTGGGTAACCCTGGTGATGTGTTCATTATGCAGATATTTCTTTATTTGATAGAAAATATTAGTTTTTACTGTTATTTCTTACTTTGACAAAGCACAGACTTTAAAGTTCACGTATATTGTGTCTGTATAAAAAAACCAACTTTTGGTTTTTTGTGAAATAAAACAGGTTTTTTTTTTCATAAAAAAAACAGCTCTGAATAAAAACCGTTTTTTTTTTCAACACGACACAACACACACTTTAAACGGTTTTATTATTATTTTTTGCACTGGTACAAGTGTCCCAATCAGTGTTTTGATTAACGTAGCTGAAGATGTACGTAACATTTGAAAGTACAAGAATTTTGCCATTAATTCCCAATTACATTTTACAGTCCATAGTAGAGTGAAAATAATTATCCTCGTAGTAATACAGACGTGAAGTGACGTGGCGGAACATTTGATACGCCAAACTTAGCCACTTATTGACTGCCCTAAGCTGTTGATACCAGCCCAGTGTCTGTTTGACTACTGCATGTTACTGTAGATTTCCTATTGGTCTGGCTGCCGGTTAGCAGGGCAACTTCCTTACGCTGATTGGCGGTAAGTGTTTCCACCATGTTGCTCGCCAGCGAAGCCATTTTGCTGGCGTGTGTGAATGAGTTTGTCGTCCTGCAGGGTAATTCACTTCTGTATCCCTAACTATTCTGTGATGCGAGCCTGACTTCCGCTGCTATTTGCATTTCAAACATGGCGCCGATAGCGGCATTCTGGAAGTTGTATCGTGAAAAGATTCCTCATTTCTTTCCCTCCGCCTCTTCCAACTCCTCTCTCATCTTCAATCCGTTACCAGCTCCAACAATACACGACGTCAGGGAAGAATAGATAATTTTCTTGAAAGATTCTTGGAATGGTGATCAATGATTAAGCGAAGTACTAAGCGATATGCGTCTGTATCGTGTCTTTTAAATAATGCCTAGAGTAAGACAAGAAAATGATTTTCTTTTGTCTCACTGTTGCTTCTCTAGGACAATAGAGCTGCGATTGCGTATGTCTGTTTTATTTTCCTTCAACAAACCTGAAAGCCACCCGTGTTAGCAGTCCTACAGACGCTGGAAACGTATAACATTATGTTAGTTGGCGTTGACTGTAATTTTATATCGTCGCTTGTTTCCTGAAGGAAGTATCTGCTAGGAAAGTGTGTTAATATTTCGCTTTAAGAGCCCAGCCCAGCCTTCCTGATTCGGAAACTAGAAAGTTTTATTTGAAAATCGTTCAATACGGACTTTGCTAATTACTTTAACTTTCGTGATGAACATTGTATTCGAAATATTAAATCTAAGTTATGGAATAATTTAGCTAATTAAAATATAAGATAATAATCATCTCTCACCGTGTAATAAATACTAAATAACGTCTGGTACAGATTTAGTCCAATAATACGAACCTAATCGTAAAATGAATAGTTTCCATTAAACCCTTCATTAATTAAACAAAAACGAAGAATGTTTACAAAGGAGGTGAAGCAGCCTCTTAATGTATATTATGATAGGTATAAATGAGTAAGTAAGTAAGTATGTTATACTGAGTAGAAGATGAAATATATGTGCGTGTTTATATGTGTAGCTGATAACTGATAGATAGGGCTTGGTGTGAGACATAGTGTGGGGTAAGAGTGTTACCAGTCTTGCCATACTTATGGGAACGTTACATGGATTGTAAGAAAGTGTATACATCATATCCATAATTAGAAACATACTTAAAAAAGAATATATATATATATATATATATATATATATATATATAAATTGCTTTAGTGATAAACAAAATAGGTGTTATTCCCCTACACAGAATACTAAAGTTAAATACTGCTACCTCCTCACACAATGTAATTCTCGCTTGTACAAACATCTTAAACTCCTGGGTTCTTGTAGTAGGTAGCAAATCTATGTGGGTTAATTTCTGCACCGGGCTATAGCTCAAATTTTTAAGTAGAGTCGTTTGGGGCTCCCAACCTCATACCTTTGGGGAATTCTTAATCATAATACGTTTGTGGAAACTTGTGACCTTTTCAATGTTAAGATGGTGGTCCAATCTAGATGTGAATAAAGATAGTTCACTTCAGGAAAAATTAAAATTTGCACGTTACTCCAAATTAAAGTTCAAAGGTAGCTCATATAAAATCTGAATTAGGGCTGTTATTAATTAAGGAATTAGCAACGATTCTACGGGCGCAGCTCATAGTTAATGGCACGAAACGTCTCGCCAAATCTGGCGTCGCCGTGGGCTTGATGTTCACTCAACAATCTAAATTAATTTTCTAACAAAATGCCTCTTCTAAACCCGGCAAACTTTTTAAATGTTGTGCCTTATCGCTTCTCCCAGAGCGATCTAGTTTTGGGATGGCGGTAGATTATTCTTCTGGTCCCAGTCTTCACGAGGAAGATCTATCGCGACCATCTTCCATCAAGGGAGACCAAATCAGCAAGGCCTATTTTCCTAAATTTTTCAACAATGGGAATCTGGATATGCATTCCAGAGATGTGTGATAACTGGGTGCACATAGAGAATGCAGTTCCCGGAACATGCATTTCTGTGTAGCCAAGAACTTAATTTAAAAAAAATTAATGAAATTATAGAGTGATGTAGCGAAAATAAAACAAAAATAAAAATTTAATAAAGAACTGAATTTAAGCAGTACTTTCCAGGGGAGGTTGAAATATAAAATAATTATGTAGTTATTCTTTTTAAAGTCCAAAATAGTAACGATATATTACAATTCACATCCATGAGAAAAATATATAAAATAAATATCTTGGAATTCCATTACAGTAGTATTAAGAACTTGCGAAAACAGTACCGGGCCGTGTAAAATAATCCTATTGTACGGATAAGTTAAAGTTGTCAGCATATTTCAATTTACAGTTAATTTTTATTTACTTTCGCTTCAACATAATAAGAAGGACTTTTCGGAGGGCAACTTACGAATAATGAGTGTGTAGGCCTACATTTACATTCAAGATCGTTCGGTACATTTCAGCGTATTATTTTTTTTAGTTCTGCTTAATAAGTAAACACCAAATGGGGTACAATTTTCGCAAAGTAGAACTTATTTTGTTTGCATATTTATTTATGTAATAACATGTCAAATACATGATTTTGTTGTTTTTGTGTAGCCGTTATTAGGAAAACTAACACTGAATCTATTGTGACCTCCAAATGTTATTTTCTGGGGGAGGTGGGACGAGGCTAATTCAGTACCCGAAAATTCCCTGTACTTAAATGTACGTAAATTGTGCTTCGTGTTAAATTAATTTCGTCTCTTACAAAAAGGCAAAAGGACTTTTAGTTAAGTAATCGTACGTCTTAGAATAGGCAGTGATGAAAAAAATTAACCTACAACGTTTTATCCATGTGTGTGGTTTTTATTATAATGGCAAAAAAATTACGTTGTGAAAGTTCTGCTTTTTATAGAGTTTAGTAATTGAATGAATTTATAAAAATAACAAGTTTAAATGTACCCAAAGCCATTAAACATGACCGTTACGTCCTTGACTTTCTATGAAGGTCGTCTTCAGACTTCCCACGGGACCTCAGTTTACAAGTTTACTGAGTAACTCTAACAAAACAATTCCTTGTAAACGAAAACATCAGTTTTTACTAGCGTCGTCCGCAGAAGGCCATGAATGAATGTCAGGATGATGAATAGCGTACTGCGGTGTAAAACTACGTGACCCCCACCCCCCTTCCCCTAAAGCGCCACGAACCCTTGCAATTTTCGTTACAAACTATTGCCACTATTGCTGTTTTTCTTCAACGTCGTGTTCTGAGAATATAATCATTTCTTTGATGAACTGGGTGACGAAGACAAAGGCAAAACTCGATCATTTTATTAAGAGGTTTCTGTAACTCTCTCATTCGTTTTATGCCGTACCTGATATCTGTAATAGCATTCATTCCTATCAAGTTGTCATACGCATCATAAACATCAGCATGTTTATTATTTATTCTTACTCCGGTATATTTTGTTGTAATGCTGCTCTAGTGCCCTATATACTTTATAATCCACTGCTGTTTCTCACCAGCTGTTTTTTAGCCACGTTTCTTGTGTAATTTTTTTTATGATTCTACAAAAAAGAAAATCCTTATAAACCCAATTGCCAAAGAAATTCCTTGTGAAACTACAGTGTTTACTCTAGTAAACTCTAGTAAAAAAAAAATAAGTTTGTAAAACTAAAAGGTATATACTTGTATTTGCACTTGTAGTGAGGAGAAAATTAATTTTTAAATTATTATTTTACTTTTACCCTAACACTTAAAATTATTTGTTAGATAACATTTGAACATATAATTTTCACATATTATTTTGAGAAAGAAAAATTCCTGGAGGCACCTGGATTCGAACCTGCATCTTCGCGCTAAGATACCGCCTGTCTTAACGTTAGACTGCTCTGCCTTACATGCTGCTAAAGCTATTAAATAATTTTTTTTTAATTTGTATGCGTTCAATGTACAGTTCATTGATACATTTATTAAACTATTGAGGAATGTTGTCAATATGAATATTCACTTTACTTCAGAACAATGCTTTCCAGAGAATGATTTGCGTATAACTATGTACTTTCCAGCGAACCTATGATGTTGGTACACTACAACATTTTAATAAGTTCTGTTGCACAAAGAATCCTTCCTACTTTAACAACAAATTATTTTACAAGAAAATGTTTAGTACATTTACAAAACTTCAAAGAAATTCCTTGTAATTTTTACTAAAATTTTACAGTGTGCGTGACGTAGACTTTGATATTGCTTTCATCGCAAAATCATGAAACGTTGAATATTGATATTTGCAAAGATTTGTGTCTGTTTTGAATTTTTAAATATTTGTTTCAGTTGAGCGTTTTTCGTATTTAACTTGTTTAAATTTTCGAATGTCGTGGGTTGATTGCAAATCAGCTGTAATTTTTTTTTTCGGGTTTAAATTTTGATCACTTGTAACCTCTCACGTGTAACAAGCAATTCACAGTTACTCTATCATTTTTTTTTTATTCCGAGCGCGTAGATGGCTGGCTAGTAAATCTGTTTTTAGGAATGTTATTTGTCATTTGTATCACCAGTGAAGTAGAGGAACACTCGTGAGCGACAGTTATCAGCAGAAAAAAAAAAGTGTCTGTCATTCACTAGATTTGATGGTTATGTTCTTAGCAATTGAAATTATTTTTTTTTTTCAATCTGATGTTTTAACTGATGATGAGACGAAAGAGAAATTGTGATGCTGTACACACTGACCGGAAATGTACGTCTGTAGTTGTGGTTTTCAAAGATGTTAGAAGGGTCCAGATGGAACATGTCGCCGGGAATTGTAACCAAACAACGTGGCTGGTATCAATATGGCCTACTAATTAAAAAAAAAAAAAAAATAGGAAATATTAGTTAGGAGGTGTGTGAGTAGGGTTAAAATATAGAGTTTTCAACCTAAAACATCAATTAAAGAGCATAATACATTAATTACCATAAATATTACCTGTCTGATGTGTACTTTTGAGGTTAAAGCAGTATGGCGGCTGGCTTTTTTTGTGGCTACCTCTCCTCCCTCTTGGCTTCACTCCCCTTGCCCTCATTCAGACCTTATGCTATCCCCGTGGTGGTTTTCCACAATTACTGACAGTCAGATCAACAATTGTAGACTTCTGTCGCCAAAGAGCCCCGCCATCTTGTGTCGTCTGCTACTGCTGATACTGCCTCACCTTCCGGACATCAGTACTGTCAGCCGAAAGTATAGCCTCCAACCCAGACGTCTGATACCAACTCGCCAGTTACTGGTCAACAACTCCAGCAAATAGAGGAACGATCATCCGTGGGCTCATTTGTGTCGTTGAAGAATAGAGACGCTTTATACGCCCGTTTCAGAAATTCCGCTGTATTCTTATGTATGTATGTATGTGTGTGTGTGATCTCTACGTCTCGTCGACATAGAGGTCATTAGAGTCTGTGGCATAGCCTACAACGTGGTACATTGGCAGGAGCTGGGAGAGGAATCGGCCATGGCCTTTGTTTAGAAACCATCCCAGCATTCGCTTGGAGCGATTTAGGGAAACCATGGAAAACCGAAATCGGAATTGCCGGATCTGGGGATCGAACCCGGGTCCTGCCGAATGCGAGTCCAACTTGTTACCGTTATTTCGTCAAAACGTAGTCACCCACAGTTTGATAAGTGTGGAATAAAGTGATTTCAAGTGTAACTGAATCGAACCACTTATAACTATGTAATTCGTTTGTACTGTTGTAGTAGATTAAATATAAATTATCTTTAAGTTATTAATTAATTAAATATGTAATTATATTTAAAGCCAAAACTATTATTGTTATGTAGCTAACCATATTTAGCAATAAACAAACATAACCGCGCCACACGGTGTATCTTCCTCGAAGCACAGGATGGAAAATTAAAACAATGAAACGTGGCAAAATGTATACGTACACATGCGTACATATTTGTGTATTGCACGAGTTATCATATTCAATATTTTTTTCACCGATTTTTTCCACGGACATTTTAATAGTATCGTTTTATTTGGTGTGTTGCAAACTTTGAATTTGCCGTTTTTATGCCTCTTTCGCCGTCATATTTTTGACAAATGCAAATCGAACTCTCTGTGCTCATGTTTTTTTTATCCCTTCGACTCTTTGCAATTGTAGCTGCTTTGATGCTGTTCGGTTTATGCGTCAAATTGCCTTATTTGGGATAGACCATTCCATGTAAATTACCAAGTATTCTCATTTCGTTTTTGAATTGTGTGTGTGTTCAGGAACTTCATTATCGGAATTTTCATAAATACGGTCCGCTTATTCGTTTTCTCTCTCTTCTCTCCTTCTCTCTCGATAAAATATCCCTCATAATGTATTAAAATGCTGCAATGTAGACGTAATACATTTGTTGTATCCAACTGCTAATTGAACGTAGTTATGCAATAGAGTACCAAATGCTATTAAAACCATGGTAGTTGGTTCCCTATTTCATAACTATGTCCAATTATGATATATTGTCGTGAGTTCTTGATTTATACTACAATTAGCACCGCTTAAAGTTTTCGAATACTCAAAAATATTTTTGGAGGCTACGCCCGGTAATTATACACTGATTTTGAAATAAATTGATATTTTTCAAAGCAACATAATTTTCATAGGAAATAATCCCTGCATTATTTGGTCACAAATGTGTCATAATTTGTACCTTTTTTTTGTGGTAATCTTAATAGTTTTTGTGATTTTTGCATCTGAATTACTACCAGTTTTGTTACAGAAATAAGCAAACACCATGCAATGTTTTCTTGCAATTGAACAGTGCATTATTTTGCAAAATACCTACATAAAATTGTGCATCGTATAACTTACCTCAGTCATGAATTTTCCCAAAGCGTTCCGTTAAAATACTTTTGAGGTTTTTGCACCAATGTATAAAAAAACTGCCAAGCAAGGTCTTAAAAATAATTGCTACAGTTTATTTCTTAAATTCCTTGGTATTTTTTAACTTATTTTCAGCCATAACTCTAGTAAATTTCGTAGTTATGGAGTATTCCACAAACTAATGCACTTTTTCCACAACTGGTTATTGGCATACAAGAAAATTAATTTTAAAAATATTTTTATGAAACATTGTTTTAACTAATTAAATGAGTGAGATCCGAGTAAACAATGTTATAGGAATTTAAGTGCCTTAGAAACCAAACTATGATTCACAGCAGACCACAGAAAATGTTGCCCAACCTTACTGTCATAAAGTGTAACATTCGTTTGATAGACTATATGGAAAGGCCTATGTACGTTATATTTCACTGAATGTTTCACTTCCACTATACAAGAATCTTTCAGTAGGTCATTTATGATATGGCGTAATAATAAACACGTAGTTACAGCAGCGATATACGTTGGCATTATTGGCGAACAATTTGCAGAGAATTTATGGCATGTCTTTGTTTACGTTTTCTTTCTTATTTTAGACACAAATTGTGACTAAATTTTTCTCGTATGAATTTTTTTTTATTTATCGTTGATTTTGCGTAATGGCTCGTTAAAATCATAATTTGCATGTTACTGTTTTAAAGACTATACTAAAACCCGCTTACCTAACTGAAAAATTTCACAGTGGCTAAAGAAGTCGCAGGCTAAAAAATTTTGCACATGAAAGCAAGTAATAAAATTTATTTATATTTAAATAAAAATGCTGAAATTAAAAAAACATATTAAAAATTCAATAATTATTTTAAAATACAAAAAAAAAATTGTGGTTTAATATAGCTTAACTTGAAGTCTACAACATCATTATTCCTTGTGATTTTTTTTTTTTAGTGTGGTATGTGAGTTGGTTTTAGTGTAGCCCTTAAACGTGTAATATGCATATTTTGTCATTCATGAGTTGTTACGCAAAAACTATGAGAGATAAAAAAAAATTCTTAACAGCTAAATTTAGTCACATTTTGTGTCTGAAATAAGCGAAATAATACCTGTTACAAATATAAAAATAAAAACAAGGTGATGAAACTTGCTGCAGCCGCGCCCTTAAACGCAGTTAGCACTGCATTTGTAAGATATAAATTATTCCTGGTCAGATATGGACGAAACTTCACGATAAAAATGTCTTATTCTGCTATGTTGATACAGGCCTATTGTCATATTAATGTTTTCACATTTCTGTCTCCATTTATTATGCTAGCTCGTGTGTAGAACAGCCTTGTGTTCGGCATTCGCGCGGTGCATATTGAATATAAATTAAATTCTAACTACTACAGAAATGAACTTTTTTTTTTAGAACCGCGTGTTTCATAATTGAATATGCATGGAATGTCATTTCGACGTGACGCCCACAAAATCATATTTTGTGAAGTATTTTTTTTTCTAGTTTGCTGCGCGCTTAGACCTCGTCTTAGCGATTTCTACATTGTTTTTAAATTAGTTCTTAATTACTTTTGTGTTTTAATTTATGAGAATATTTGCAAGTCAATTTCCTTTTTAATTAAATGTAATAAAGCCCTTGTCGCGGGGTCTAATGAATCTATTTTTAAGGTTACTCACCAAGTAGTTTCCGAGCTCTCGCCTGGACGTTTTGAGAGATTACGTCGGAGCGTGCTTAATTAAGATCTGACAGACGTACTAGTGACGTAGTTATGTATGTGTGTATGTATATACAGGATTGTTATAAGTAATAGGTGGAGCTTGTGATTTTTGGTGAAAAGAATTATGCGACATTTTGTATCAATGCATAACGCTCAAGCTCTGCTTCATGTCTATTGGCAGAGTGTATTTGTGAAGAGGTGTCGTTCATTTGACTGTCAATAAGAATGAGGTTACTGCAACACAACACGTATGTGATGCGGTAGATCCCCAAGACGTTGAGAGTTGAAAACAACCAATCTCTGACCATGAAGCAGAGCTGCAGAGATGCACATAAGTCATTGAAACAAAATGTTGCATAATTATTTTCACGAAAAATCACCAGATTTGGTAATACAGGCATACTGCAGGACTTGATCGCTGAGAGGATAAGGAATTAACAAAAAGACCTGCGGACATAGTTGCCGAAATGCATAGTTTAATGATAGAGACAGTTTGTTAATACTTAATTTCTGTACAGAACAATGTCGTTGAAGACGTACTGATTGTGTACCATGGTTAAGAGTACAGATGATGGTTTATCACGGTAAAACTGGACTGTTTGATGGGTTTCAATGTAGGCCTACGTTCAACTTACCATAAGATTACTGTATTTCTCTTGTACGTGGAGGGGGCTACGGTGGTCCAGGGGTCACACCCCCCGCCTCCCACCGAGGCGATCCGGGTTCGATTCCCGGCGGGGTCGGTCCCCGGATTTTCGCATGTGGGAATCGTGCCGGACGATGCCGCTGGTCGGCGGGATTTCTCGGGGATCTCCCATTTCCCCTGCCCTTTCATTCCAGCGCCGCTGAAGACCTCGCTGTTAAGCGCTGACCAAACTCTCTCACTCACTCTTGTACGTGGAGCTGTTGCTGTATTTGATTGAACCTATAAGAATCACGCTATTGTGCCTGTTATTGTTGTGCAGACAGCTACGTTGTGTCAGACGAATTTCAACCAATCATACATGTCGCAAGAAACTGCAGTGTTTTCAAGGGTATGTTGGCACAAAACATTTTCGCGACATACCATCGTGTCTAGTTATGAGGTATTCTAAGTGACTAGTTAAATACTTCTAGACGTACCCGTCTACTGTCACGTTCTGCCTTGGGGTTGAGGTCAGGCGATCGTGCAGGCCAAGCACCTCGTGAGAGGGAGGACGTAGAGATACCTCCGTACGATAATGTGGGTGTGGGCTGGACCTACACCGTCCAGATAACTCTTCTTTTTTTTTCTAATCTTAAACAATGTTAAGGAGATTTTGCCAAGTTTCCCCATGTTGGAACCGTGGGGGTGTATAGATCACTTCTTATAGGCCCTACAGGTTGTACCGGTACATTGATTACAAACTTTCAGGAGATATATACGAGTACAACCATACAATGGGAAATCACATAGCAATGCCTGGTCGGAAACGCTTTCCTTTGACACAAAACACAAGAAAGATAGAACACGAACAAGATGAGAAAACATGTTTATTATTCTTAATGCAGCAAAAATGCTGGGAAGTCTTTGGCTAGTGATGACGATTGATGTCTCTTTCTGTTCTTCTTTCTTAGTTTTTTGCTGTACTAGAACTAATAAAGATGTTTTCTCATTTTGTTCGGATCCTTTATTTCTTGTGTTTTGTGTCGTCACTACCGCGCCCGGAAAGTGTTTTCGACCATGCATTGCTATGTGATTTCCCATTGTCTGGGTGTTCTCTCTCACACTCTCCTGAAAGTTTGCAAACGCTGTACTGATACAATTTGTATTACTGTCGAACTCAAATACTTCGGTCATTTGAATGATGCAGTCATTATTGTCCACTTTTTTCTAACTTGATGAAAAATGTATCTGCTAGCCTTTCATAACATATGACTTCATTACTGGCTATAAAATTCACGATTTTAAATATGTTTTGTATACCTTTCTACATTGTTGACAACAATTCATTTTTAAACAAAATCTGTATACATTGCATTTCTAAAATGTTTCTGACCGGAGCATGTGGTCTTGATAACTATCGTAAATATTTAACTTATGACTTGCGACTTGACTCATTGCAAAGTGGCGCCTTTATAAGACCATGTTAGATTATCGTACGTTTCTCCTTTCAAATACGTTCAAGTTTTTTACCTTTTCAAATCTCAGTTTGTTTTGTTTGATGACTGCCGTTGCCGCCCCTTCCTGCCATTTGTCTCCATTACGTGTTTGCACGGTGACCTTGTTTATTTGTTGCGGTCTGGCTACATCAAGATCACGTAAGTGCACTTACCAGCAGACACGGGTTGATTGAACACGTCCCGGTTTAAAATACTTCTGTCGCGACTGTTTGTAAAGAAATTGTTCATTCCCAAAGTGGTTTTTCTCGTGCAGTGATGCGATGATAGCGAGACTTCATTCTGCGCTTTAAGGCGCCCGCCTACTGGCCGTGTGTTAGTGTGAGTGAGGCACGGTGCCAAGGGCGATGTTGACTGGCTCATCTGGTGTGGTATCACCTCTACCGCAAGACACTGTAACAACGTGCAGTGGTATCATAGATCACTCGCCTGACTGACGCTTTCAGTGGTGACCTCATATTTTATTGGTGGAAAATGTCAAGCAAACTCCATTGAATGTTTCTAAAGTAGTTTCCCACGGATCCCTTGAGTAGATTTTTATAACAGTTGCTTTCAGATACTTTGAGGGAGTTCGAAATTATTGTTTGCAAGCAATGTAATGCTTTGAAATCACTCATTCGTCATCGTTTGCAGTGTATTAACTTTTTAATACATTGATACAGTGAACACACGTGGGATGGTTTCGTAAAGAAACGTATTTACGAGCACACTGCAACGCATTTTAAGCGCGTGGTAGGCGATACCCTTAAACTATATCCAGCAAGAATTTTCACTTAGGCTTTTTTGATCAATGTAAAATATATAATATATTTGATAATTCGTACATACATAGACGGCAAACTATCACTTCATTACGGTAAGTTTACATCACGTACAGCATTTTCAGTGTTAGATAAAAATTGAATACTTTTCGTTTGTTGGGATGCTGTTAAGCAGTGCTGAGGCATTGAGAACGATTCCTTACATTTACTAATTATAAATGGCGATTTACTGAGTTGGGGCCGCTTTGATCTGATTATTCCGTCAGGGGTACCTTATTTGTTACCTAAAATAAGAAGGAATAGTATTTAAGACACAAATTGTATCACTGTAAAAAAACTTCCTAAAATGTTTAGGAATTAATTAACTTAAACGCCGTATGGGACAGTTTCCATACTTCCGACTTGTTAATATGAAACATTTTACAATTGTTACAATATTAGTCCAGTAACTTGAGTATACATTTTACTATTTTATAAAATAGATTAGCAGTGTTACCAAGGATGTCTGGAAAACAATTCTACTATACCTACTTTCTTAGCGCTCCTGTACGCACGTGTGACAAATTTACAAACTTATTTTTGAGAGTGTAGCGGACATAAAGAAGCGTGAATGATTCAGTTTTGGTGATTGTAAAGGTGCTTGATGTAAATTTGGCTGATGTGTGTTACGTGGTAATAAAACACGAATGCCACTTGCGACCTAAAAGTATGTGTTCTAATGTGTTAAGCCATTTACACGAAATATTTGTTCCTGTAACGTTATGATTAGGGCCCGGTAGTTTTCGCGATTAAGTGAGCACTAAATAATGTTTTCTTTCAGCTGCTTTTGCAGCCATCTCTACTATTTTTAGTATGAAAACTACCATATAACTGTCAATCAGAGTAAATGTTTCAACATTCTCTATTGGCTTAATAACACATATTTTTAATTAAGTGCAAGTTGTGCTGAGTGCTCGGTTTATAACGAACAGCCTATACACGTGTGTATACCCATACCCATTTCAAGTTCACGACTTCTTATTAAAGTATATTTTCTAGCGGCCGAAAATGTGAGTTTTTACAGTTTTCTTTAAAGGTTTATAAACCTTAGCGCAAAATCTTTTAAACAGTATAAGCGTGTGAAATAGATATTTGTCTTTAATATTAAGTCATAAAATGATGGGATCATCCCCCGAATGTCTCGTAGATAGGGCCCGGTAGTTTTCGCGAAAATATTTTTGCCCCACTTTGTTTCAGTGTCTAACGTGCACACCTGCAGCTCAATTTCGTGATTATTGGCAGAGTGTTTTATGCAGAGTCATTATTCATTTGACTGTGCCAATCAGTACATGGATAACTGCGACACAACACGTCTGTGATTTGCGGGTTTAACCTCAAGAAGCTGGGTGTTACGGCATACAATCAGTCAATCACTGACTACGAAGCAGAGATGCAGGTGCGCTCGTACGGCACTGAAACAAAGTACTGCAAAAATATTTTCGCGAAAATTACCGGACCCTACTCATAGAGGCTGGTTGGCGAGAAGACGGCACACCAGTTCAGTGACTTGCATCTACAGGCGAGGGTGGGGCGTAATGTACGTGCTGTGCCGTCCAGTGGTGTCGCGTGGAGTGTCCCAAGGTGTGCTGTGGCCAGCAGTGACTATATACAACACTGAGTTGTCTGAGGAACCATTTGACTTGAATGGTCTGCAACACTCCACAGCCAGTAGCGTACAAGAGGTAAGATATAATATATACACCTTGGTCTGTGCAACAACACAACTGCTCAAAGCGTATAGTCGCTGCTAATACCGCACGCCTTGGAGCTACGCGACTGGTGCCGTCCAGGCCTCAAACGTGCAAAAGAAGTTCTCCCAGACAGCTATCTTGCGTATTTGCAATGCGCACATTTGTCGTTTTATAAGTAGACTATTCTTAACGTAATGACGTGGGCGGGGGCACGTCTTCATTCTATGCTGGACGATGCCGTTGGTCGGCGCGTTTTCACGGGGATCTCCCGTTTCCCCCGCCCTTTCATTCAGGCACTGCTCCATACTCACCTCATGTCACCCCTCACCAGCGCTAAAGACTTCGATGTTAAGCGCTGAACAACTCACTCACCTAGCACAATAAAAACAATTTCAGTTTTCCGTGTAGCAGCGTAGTCATATGCTCTGCCCTCGTCAGGCTGCACCAACGAAGCTGGAATTTTCCGCGTGGATAAGAAGTGTGATGCGGGGTACTGGACGCGTGGTAGAGAGACCCACGACGAGTGGCTGGCGTGACAGCGCCTCGGAGGTCGTCCCAGCTGAGGGCGTCGACGCCACCCCCTAGCCCTACTCCTACCCTACACCCCCAGCAGCCCCGCACAAACCAGAGAAATGTAAGGCAAATGACTTGCCGGCTTGGCACGCCATCCAGAGGCGTCGCCGTGGAGACGGTACGAGGTGCAGAAGGAGGCGGGCGGTGGGGGGAGGGGGGTTCTCGACCAGGGGACTTGCAGAGTTGCGAGTTGTCGCGCAGTCTCCTCCTTCCTTGCCAACTTGGCCCGGTTAAGTTTCACGATACAGCGACGGCACCGCACAACTTGTTAGTCACACACGCCCTCCCTGCGAGCATCGACGAACTACTTGCCTGTACACCTACGCCTCCTGCCTACCAACAAACACACACACCGCAACTCCGCTGACAAATTTACACGGTTTGTGCGCGCGCATACATTAGCTCGTCCTTTGTGAGCGGCGCCTGCTGGGAGCGCAAGTGCCAACACACGGCGAACTACTACCTCCGTCTTCCAACTGGCACTTTCTGTCAACTAAACAGGCGCGTTCCTTTATGTACTGCAAACCTACTCAAATGGTTCCTTTATTTACTCTAAGGCTACTAAAGTGAAGACGTGAGTGAGTGAGAGATTTCTATCAGCGCTTAAGGTTGCTATCTTCCTGCGCTCGAAGTGCATTGCAGCGAGTCACCATTAATCATATTTTGAAGAAACATCTCAACGCGCATTACGTTTGTACATCTATGAAAATAAAAAAAAATCATTTCAAACAACGTTTGTATCAGTTGAAAAGTTAGTATCGCTTATTGGAAACACGATTTTCAAGATCCTCAAAATGGCTATTTTCAAACTGCCGTATCTAGGAAAATTCCAACCAGGTTCGAAAAACACAATAATAGAAATAAGCGCTGTAATTTGAACCACAAGTATCGCAAATACAATAATACGCTCGCCGTTTAAAGTCCCATAGGAAAATTAATAATAGTAAAGCTCTGCGCGTCAGTTGCTGGGTTTGCGTGTAGAGACGATAATGTATTGCGTAGGTCGACCGAAGTCACTCTTAACGCTCCATCGGTTTTGTGCTTCACATACACCAACGCAGACTACCTAGATAAGAACCTTAGTTTTGCAGTGGTTTCGAAAATATTTTTCTAACGCAAATTAATACATATATCAAAAATTCATTTTGGCAGTTTTAACACTTATATATCATCGCGTGTATCTAAATTTTTCTGTTGCAGTACACCAGACGGGTTTTTTAGATTTTTGCCTCTGAAATAGAACATATTTTGTTGTCAAAATAAGCCAAAATTAAGCAAAATAATTTTTGCTAGCAAACGGCACATTTTTTTTTTTAATGCTCTGGCAGAATTGAGTATCGTATGACTGTACACACGGTCAAATTTTTTCAAAGCATTTGGTTAAAAAAATATTCAAGTTATTTGCAATTGTTTGAAATAAATGAAATATCATGGTCTTAAAATCGAGGTCTTCAGCGCTGGTGAGAGGTGACATGAGGTGAGTATGGGGCAGCTTGTAAACAAGTAGCTTGAGGATGGAGTGTACACAGTACTGTGGAGTCCAGCTTGCAAGTCGTTAAACCCACCAAATTTTCGTGTGTAGGCCTATACTTATTGTGCCCCTTCTCTCCTCCCCGCCACATTCTTAATCCATATTTCCTCATTGAATTCCTCACGCCGAGAAGCCGAGAATCCTCTCTTATTTTATTCCCACTTTTTTTTCAAACAAATGTGGTGTTCTGTCTTCGTGGTTGTTCCATTTGCGGATTAACAGCATATCTTCGATCGCTGCAGATTTCCATCATGTCCAGCAACTTTATGTAATCTTCGTGTGTCCCATCCCCTTTTTGTGTCGGTTCGATCGGTAACCGCTGCGAATCCACTCAAGTACGGGTTTTTAAATAATTGTCTTTCCCTCTCTTTCGATCAGCCTCTCGAACTTTTGTTTTCCACGCAAGTTTAGCTTTGTGCGCGAAGTATACCTTGGGCTGCTCCGTTTCTCGTGTTCTCCCTCCGTGTTTGCTGTACTAAGTGGCCGAAGTAGATTCGTCTGTTCCGTTAACTACTAAGAAAATTTAAATGGCCAGAGTTTTGTCACCGGGGAAATTCTTTGTTGGCAAGGGCCGACTGAGTAATCTATATTGAATCAATATTACGTATCGTTGGTTTCTAAGTTTAAAATTAAAGGCTTTCACATCTAACTTTTTTCTTAAATTTGGTATGTTTTTAATAAAATAGGGGGTGGCTAAGCGTTGTTCCTGTGCATCAATTTCGAAAATGTTTATAACATTTGGCGCAGAATTTACTCTTCAGAATGGAGTATGAATGCTTAAAATTGCTAAAAATTAAGTCACTTATATAATGTACAGTTATTTATGTAGTGTGTCTATTGATTATGTTTATCTAAATTGGACGACAAAATTTAAATGTAATGCGGAGGAACTGTCTGCCGTACTTCAACTATGGTTCATTCTATTACAGGTTACAAAGAAAATATGTTTTCTTATGAAAGAATTTGGCACAGGGAAAATTTCTGCCGCTGGTTGCACTGCTATCGCATGTGGACCAGAAAAATACGAAACTGTAGTAAAATTAAATTTAAATAGGCTTGAAAAATACAGAAGTCATTTAACTTAATTTTAAAGTGAAAATAAGCAAATTTCGCGTTTTAAATTATCTACTTAATGTAAATTAAAATTCATGGTAACTCTATGATTGGTCATTTTACACCTCTTACGTATACCAGCACTCAAGCGGCAGAAATCGTCTCTGTGACAAACTTTTAACATAGATTTTTTTAACCTGTAGTAGAATTAACCTACTTCAGCTTTTTACATTTAGTGTGTGGATATGCCCGGAACCCAGAAATGGCTAAGCATTGAACTTCTTTGCAAATTTTCCTCCAGTTAAATTGTGTGGTCCGTAGTAAAACCGATTCGGCTAAATGCTTGTACAATGGCCGCCCTTAGCGTTCTGATAAAGCGGGCCCCTTGAGTGTGGGAAGATGAGGTTTCAGCAACACACGGAAGTATTGCAGGTGGCTTTCTGTAAGGGGCAAGAACATTATTTCCGCTCCCAGTGAATGTTTCTTCCTTTGCGGCGGCGACAAAGAGTAGGGGAAGAACCACATGGCGGTAACAATATTGCGTGTGTGTTCCGTTATTATTCCTAATTGTTTTGCCTGTGCGAGAGTAATTAAGTATGTAGTCCGCTGTAGGGTGCTTTCAGAGTTTCTCACTCGGCGACCATCGGGACATGGAACTCGTGACCACTACAGTTTACGGAAATACGTTTACTTCTGAAAATCATAGTAGGAAAAAATACATTTATTATTGTAGTTAACTCTAGAATGAAATAATTAAGGGTGAAAACAATTGCTTTATACGCCGCCATTTTTGTTAAACTTTTCTGTGCCTTCCTGGAGCCGTGACGCGAGAGAATATGGATTTCAATGATAATTTTATTCCAAGACATAAGTCTCCATTCATGCTTGTTAATTAGTGGACGGCATTTTTAAAACCATAGTGACACCGTTTGAAGTGTATCTTCTTTGCGTAGATAAACGCGTTAGAAACATTTTTAATAGTTATACAAGAAAAAATACTTTCCGTGCCACACTACACCACTTGCACTAACTCAGAGCCGATGAGTGTGAAGTAGAATGGACAACACAACAGCCATGCCCGTGCCAGAACTCGAACCTTAGACCGGCGCATAACAGACTACTCTTGTCAGGTTGGGAAACTACGATCAAATAAATACGTGCCGTTGTGTTGGCACATGCGAAGACCCACACGTGAGTAAGATTTATTCTACAACGGGTTAGAAAGATCGATGTTAAAAGTTTAGTACAGGGACAATTTCTGCCGCTTGAGCGCTGGTGTCGGTAATGGATGCAAACTGACCAATCACAGGGCTTTCGTTAAGTCTAAGAGGGCGTTGTACATAATCCAACGCTAAAAGTATTAATCTTTAACTGTAGATTTCTTAAAGCCAATTTGCGAAAGTTAAACAATAGAAATCCTAGACAATAGTTGTAGCCAATGTTTCAAACAAAATTGTTTCCAATGCTACGAACTTCTGAGGCACAATCTCTGACGTCGGAACCTCGTGCATTTAACTACGGCACAAAAGATCACGCGTAACGAATTAGTAATTCTGTATAAATATTTCCTTATACAGTTAGCAAATACTATTATCTAGGATTGTCATTGAATATTTTATCCGCATTGGCTTCGAAAAAAGCGTAGAAATCAATTGACGTTTTCAGTGTTTATTTATCTACCACTCACTATTAAGATTACGTGAAGTTGATAATTCAACACGCCAAATCGGTAATGTCTTTGAACGTTTCTTGCTGTGGGACAGAATAACGCAATGTACTGTTGTGGACATATGGCATTGCAATGTACTGGGACGGTATAATATCGCAGTGGTGCACGTCCACAACATTACAGTACGCGAATTTGATTATCCCACTTTTAAAATGGAACTCAGTGCTTTATATCATTTCCAAGCCTAGTAAAATATAATTGTAGTATGCTTTCGTATAGTATTATACTCAGCGATGGAAATAAGCTTCTAGACTCCCTAGTCCTGTTAGTCGAAGCGCCATCGTAGCCTCTGTTTCCCATCTTTCCTTAACAACTGCTGTCCTTTCCCGTTTTCAGCACCACGTTATTTAAAATTACTCTGCTCTTTCCTCTCGCTATGTATAATAATAGTAATAACAGAATAATAATTTAGATTAATTGTAACACAGTTATTTGAAATTAAATATCTGTATTGGCCATTGGGCAGATAAAACTAAAGAGACAATGCCCGAAGTAAAGCCATTTAAAAATGTTTTACTCATCACCATATTGGCACTTTTAAAATAGTGACGGGAAGTTTTTCAGATGTTCTACTCGATAAACGTGCGCCCTTGTGAAAGTTGCGCCCTAGGCCCGGGCCCAGTGGGCCTTGTGGTAAGTTCGGCCCTGATTGTACCCGTCAGCGATTGCTGCGCTACTAGCGGCAGAATGTTTCCCTGTGCCGAACTCTTACATAAGAAAACATACACTTTCTAACCTGTGGTAGAATTAACCTTCCTGCACGCGCTGGAACCGGGGCCGTGTTATCAGCAACACTGTCCACAGCGTGCGGCAGTCGCACATGTACGCGACCCGCAGCGCTCCACTCGGTCCCGGCGCGAACTAATGGAGATTGATGACTCCCGTTACGACATGACATCTTGTTTTAACACACGCATCTTGTCGACCGGCCCCTTGTTTGCCCTCCGCGGATTGATTTATTACCATTTCGCCAGCGGCGGCCACATAATAGCCCCCGGCGACCAGGCGAAACAAAGCGCCTTTATTTGCACTCGTCGTTTCTTTGTGGCCAGCTGACCAACCGTCACGCTTGTAGAACCGGCACAGCCATTCACAACTCTTTAATTATGACGACTTGTGATGCATTGGCCTGTCGTGTGTGCGACCATTTCATAAAGTGCTGCCTCGATGTCATCCCGTTATTTAAAGAGAACAAGGCATTGTGTTAAATATCCTCAAACACAACGCTGTGCTAAATCGTAATTAGACAAGTGATTTGCGTTTCAATAGCTAACCGCTGCAGGTACTGCAGCATTGAATTTACTGTGGTTGACATGAAATTGAGAACTCGAATATTTCGAAATGTAAAGTGTAATTTTTTTTTTTTACATTTGTGGTTTATGTGAAGCTATTTGTCGATTTTTTAACATCGAGCGATAACGTTTTAGTACCTTAGTTCGATGTCAGTATTTTAAAACTAGTGCTAGTTTAATTAAACTGTTGTAGGTCTAGCCTCTTGATGTTTAATCCTACTACTTTAAATTCCCGTTATTTTTGCGTATCTGGCATTTAAATCTTAAACAGAAACATATTTGGTAAAACAGTTCTATAGAAGCATTGAAAGTAGTTTTTACTATGTAACCTAAGTTTTTCAGTATAAATATATAAGTTTGTCGGAACTTTTCTTTAAACTGATAATTAGCAAAAATATTTTTTTTTTTGTTTAAAAATATCAGACTACACCGTTTAAACAATTTTCAACTCTTCTGATTAACAGTTTTATGATATCATCTCCCGTCTAGGATTTAAAAATATAAAGTAATATAGACGAAAACAGCCTAGATTTTGTCGCCCGAAACATTAAATTCATTTATAACTATGATGAACCTTGGAGAATTTATTACCAAATGAATCCTTTGCTGAACTAAAAGCTTTCTGTTATAAAACTGCCTGATTTAAAAGAAAAATATTTGATTTTGGAATATATTCTCTTTACAACAGGGCTTTCAAGATTTTTTTTGTAAAGCTAGTCTGTAGTACGGATCTACTGAAAAGAAAATGGAAACATTGCTATCCGTGCTGGGAGAAAGAAAAAATACCGAGCGTTCAATTGTGTAATCTTCATTTCTGTATATTTCACATTATAGTTTTTTTTTTCATAGTCAAAGTCGGGGCGCTAAAATGAATCAATAAGGCTTTGTAGTAAATCCTGTGTTGTTTTGGTACCAAAATTATTTTCTTTCGTTTCTTACACCAAATTTATAAACATATCTTCTGTGCGTTTATATAGATGTTTAAAGTATTGTTTTAGCAACTGTAAATATTTCCCTGTTTTTGTTGTAGTCGCATACCTCAAAGTTCTCGCAGTTTACGTCCAACTTAGAGCGTTAGACAATATTATAGCATTTTCTGTTTTTTTAGCCATGACATTTATTCAAATTGTATTATCAACAATTTCTTGTTGGCAAATCATAGAATATATTCTTGATAAACTGTTCAACATAAATAATAGTGGTATCTTTCCTTAATTTGTTATGCAGGATCATTGCAAGAGAATTATAGGTTAACTTTCAAGAAGTCTCTTGGCAGAGATTCTGCATGGCAAATTAATGAAAGATTCTAGCATTATTTATGTCAAGCCGTTTACCAAGAATTTAATCTGTGCTTTGTTGAAGAGAGAATTTCGATAATACAATTTGAATAAATGTTCCGGTTATAAAAAAACTTAAAAATACAGTAAAATTGCCTAACTGTCCCCTTTAAACGTAGGCGGTGAAGCGACACGAGCCTACTGGGCGCAAGCCTCCACGGGGAATTGAACCAGCGACCGTCAGAAGCGTTCGTGTCGTACCCCGCCGGGCGTGGCGGCCACGCAGAGAGGGTTTGAGGGACGGTACGTGATTGCGCTAGACAACCTACTGTACGTCCACATTCGATAGTCTAGGCGCGTCCACGCATCTACCCTCGTAGCACGAGCCAGCCTGTCTACGTGGCTGTACAGTCCGTGCGTTTCAGGAACGTCTCGCTCACACGTGCACTTCCTCATATATATATATATATATATATAGTGTGAAATAACAACTGTGTCATTTTGTAGCTTAAAACCATGCTCTCCTGTTTCTGCTGTTTGTTTGTGCAATTTTTTTTATAGCTAAACGTAAGCAGATAGCCAAAATGTTTTTTGGAAATTCGGGTTAAAATTATTTTCGCGATGATGGCCAATTTTTTTTCTTCAAGAGACAGGTAATTATATGGTTTCAGATAAAATGACAATCAACCAAAATTTCGTTTGTCAAGTGGTTTGCTAGAATCATAGAATTCATCGTATTGGGGGAAAAAAATTAATCAACCATCATGGAGACGAAGATTTTAAACGAAATTTCCGAACATATTTTTATATGTGCTCTCGTTTAGGTTTTAAAAAAAATTCAATATTGGGAAAAGAGTATAAACATAAGGGCATGGCCTCGATACATTTACTTTCACTCTAAATGATTTAATTCGTATAGTTTTTACTTTGGGTGAGTAGAGAAAATAGACGAGTCGCTACTTTGACATGCATTTGTACGAAAACTAGGTAACCGATGGTTGGACAGTGTTTGATACAGTTACAAAATTACGACTTTGTCGACGCAGAGTGCGTTCAAACGACATTTAAATTGAATTCAGTGTATTAGTGTTACAAATTACTTCGAAACTTCGTCTAGTTGAATAGAAAGTGAACACACAGGGATCATGGAACATACTTAGCATAATAGTTTTCCAACGTGGTGTACATACAGAAAACTCATGAAATGCAACTTGGGCGTTAGTTTCTAGACACACGAACATATCACGAGAATCATTTTCTTCGTACTGAAAGGAACTTCCCTAAGTTTCGAGGAGACACTGAATTAATTTTTGCTATTTCCCTTCTCCTGTTTTAATGACTTGACGACCATAGAAAGATGAGGGTATGTAACGTATTGGTAGGAATTGATGTATCAATGAACGGTCGCTGGCATTTTATACCGTAGTAAGCTTCTTAATAGACCCACGTTCTATGGCAAAAATTTTTTTGCAACATTTGGGGTTTCAATATGTTATGTGTAGCCTTCATCTGCAGCTGTGCTACATCGTCTATGATTGGATGATTTTTACTCTCGCTTGCCTTGACGATTCGCAGACGTGCGGAATCACGTTAATCTTATTCTTATTGGCTCAGTCAAATGAGAGACGTCTGAACAAAGACACGCTGCCAATAACCATGAAGCACAGCTGCCCATGTGAAAGTAAGGCACTGAAAAAAAAAACTGTGTAAAAATCTTCACGCGACTGACTTATGGCCCTACTTCTTGGTAATTTATATACAAAGGTAATTTATAACAGGGAACACTGAAAAAAATACTTATTAGTTACTGCAAAATATTTTGTTAAAATGGACCTTACCAAATTTTTTGTAGTGGTTACAAAATTTTTTTGTAGTCACTGCAAAACTTTATTGGGGACAGCAAAAATTTTTTGTGGTCACTACAAAAAAATTTGGTAAGGTCTATTTCAACAAAATATTTTGCAGTGACTAATAAATATTTTTTTCAGTGAATATTCCCATCAGAATTAAAAAATAATGGCACAGTATGTCAGAATTTCGGGTTGTTTGTTGCAAACAGCGTTCTGTCCATACTGATTGAGATGTAAGCGCCTTGATCAGCCGTAAAAAGTTTTCGCAGGAACATTTAAGCATTCTAACAGTCGCGTGTAATCAATGTTGGACTTACAGCCGTGTGCAGCCAATCTTGTAGGTGATGAGCGTCGGTCGTTTTCTCCGGCGCGGGAACCTCTTAGAGAGCAGTTTGATCAACAGGCGATGGTGATAAAATGTTGATGTCTCTTCTTTGCTCGCCTCCCCGCGCCCTTCTGCAATATTCCCACAGCCAAAGATACGTCGTGGCTCTCATGGCAAGATGGAGGTCAAGTTATCCCCCCCCCCCCAATACACAGACTCGTCTGTCGCCTCCCATAAAAAGCTGTCGGCGCCGAGTTTACTTCGCTTTTACGTTCATGTTCTGCGAGAACGCGGCGTCATTTTTTGTCGCAGGATCGTACGCACGCAGCGTTTTTTTGATGGAATTACTGTTCTAGGATGTTGTCTTATTTTATGAATTATGTTCCTGTTATGCACATCGCTAGTCATCTACAATAGCCATTCTTGTTCTGCGAGTTGCTTTCGGATGGTAGTGTAAGTTAGTTTATGCAAGTACAGACTTAAACGCTTGTACTGACGTTTCATTTAATGATAGTCGTACAAGATCAGTTCTCGAATGTTCGTATTAACTTTCTTTACTGTATTTTAAGACGTTCCGTTCTGAAAGGGTTTACATGAGCTGTATTTCAGTTCGATGTAAGAACAAAATGTTATTTCCCTTCTTTGGTTGAGTTTTGATACGTCATTACATGAATGACATACAGGCCCGAACATGCATGAAGTAGGCTACGAGAGATGGCTGTTTCAATCAATTTACAGAGCATGGTCATAATTATTCTCGGGTTCGGTAGGTTGTGTAACATTATCTTAGTTGTGTTTTTACATTTCATGGGGATTTAATGATAATGATGCATATAATTTTCTTTAGCTAAATAAATGTGGATGTCATATAAACCGCAGAAATAAAATGTTGGGCTGTATATCATAACGTTTCTCCAATCTAGTTCATTGTTTGTTCTGTTACAAACAATAATATCACTGGGTCTGCATTTACTGTTACATCTCTCGCGGCACAGTGTAATTATTCTACAATGATGATGCATTCAGCCGTACTGTTTGTCTCCTAAAAATAGTAACCCGTGAATGTTTGGCATACTTTCAGGTTCAGAACACATTATTGATGTTACATAATTAAGAGACTAGAGATTTTCGCACGTTGATTTACCTGTACTCGTGCGCTTACTAATCATTAGAAACCTGTAAAATTCGCGTTTTATTTTAGGGGCAAGCTAGAGTTCCAGCAACTATAGGTGTGTATTATGGTCACAATTGGCTGTTGACTTACTCGACATTTCCTGGAAGTAGCTGAATACTGGCCCATTTTACTGTCAGCGAGCAACTAATGAACAGCAGTTACCACATTCAATACACATGTATTCTTGGAGCCTAGATCGTTTATTGCGGGAAACCTTCACTGTTTGCTGTGTTTCATCACACGCTCAGTTTATGAAAAGATGACTGGCTTTCGTTTGTACGTAGAGCTGTTGCCCTATTTGACTTATCCAATAAATTTCCCGCTATTGAAATATTTTATGCATATTATTGGTCTGCACGTTGTATCAAACTATAACACCCAATCATACATATCGCAAGATACCACAGTGTTTTCAAGGATATTTTGGCACAAAAAATATATTCGCGATATACTATAATTAGAGATGATGGGTAGAGACGATGCTGTTTCGCATGAAAACTGAACTTTTTGCTGGGTTTCAACACACGTTTATCTTACCAGAAGATTACTGGATTTACCTTGTACTTAGAGTTTTCGCCCTATTTGACAGAGCCAATAAGAATCCCGCTATTGTAATATTTTATGCCTTTTATTGGGTCTACAGCCAGCTACGTCGTGTCAAATGCTCATCAGCCAATCATGTATGTTGCAATTAACTACAGTGTTTTCAAGGATATGTTGGCACAAAACATTTTCGCCTGTAATGATGGTATATCGTGAAAACGCTGTAGTTAATTTCAACACATTTGATTGGATGACATACGTCTGACACAACTTAGCTGTCTACAGACCAGTTACAGGCATAATATATTACAATATTGGGATTGTTATAGGCTCAGTCAAATAGGGCAACAGCTGCACGTACAAGCGAAAGCCAGTAGTAATCTTCTGGCAAACTGAGAGTGCGTTGTGAAACCCAGCAAATAGTCAAATTTTCCCGCGATAAACCATCCTATATAGGTATCACTGTGTCGGCGAGCAACCAATGAGCAGCTGTCGTCTGCTTGAGTACACACATAGTCTCGGAGGTTAGCCTGCGAATGTTACCGGTCTCTTGCCATGAGAGGAAGAGGTGTTCCCTACGTCCGTTTCGTCATGCACAGTCGGCTGCCGTTGCGGCTGGATAAGTCGCCGTGTACAAGGGGCGGTCCGTAGTCCTTTCATCCTGGGGCCGGCCCCGCTGTGGTCGAGTGACAAAGATGACCTCCTCTTGGGGGCTGCTGGTCTCGGCGAGGGACCTCATGTCATCGGAGCGTCCTCCTTCCCTGCTCGTTACCTTCCCGCCGTCGCTCGAATTTCAAAGTAAAATATTCCCTCCCCACAACCGCGGTTCCTGAGGCCTCCCCCCCCCCCCCAAGACCGCCTTTTACATGGCGTGTTGGTTTAAGAGCCGGCCCTCCGGTCGATGCAGACCCCTCGTGCTCGAGCTATTGATTCCCGCCGCTGGCTTCTATTACAGTAATCGCGGCCGTGCTGCAACACAGGCTTATAATGCGGAGTTGCAGGCCCGAGTGTTGGAGATGCTTGGTCAGTACATGGGAAACTGGAGGAAGTGTTGAACTGCACTTGGAAAAGTGGCCACTTTGATAACCTCCTTGAAGTTACGTGTCCTGACAACAAGATTGGTAGCTGCAGCTGACTTCATTAGGCTTATATGAGTATTTTAAAAGTTTGCGCTCAATTTCAGGGCGCCCGCTTCCGATCACGTGCTTGTATCACTTCATCAAATAAGTACGAGAATGACAATAAAATATTTCTAATGACTTTATTCACTTATGCTAATACAGACCTGAATAATTCGCGTTTTCTTCGAGATAAATGCTAGAATTCAAGCAAGTGTAAGTTTATGTCACTTTCCTAGTGGCCCTTCCGATTCCTAAGTGGAATATAGACGACTGGGGAAAGACGACACAAAAAAAATAGGCAGACGAAAAAAATAGGCAGACGAAAAAAATAATAATATAAACCAACAAATATGGGGTGTGTGAAAAAGGCACCAATTGGACTAACGACGACAACACAAATAACGAGAGGCAAGAAAGGGTGTGAACACAGGCAAGACACAACACAGACAAAAAGCAGATGAAAAAATAAATAGTAGGCTTGTCAAGACAACAGATGCGACGTTTCGGGAACTGGTATGTGTTCCCGTCTCCAGGCATATGTGCAGACAGACTCAACTCTCACTTGCCTTCGGGTTCTACCGGCAAATCACAGACGTATGATGTCATAATAGCCTTATTCTGATTGGTGCAGTCAAGTGAGGGACTTGTCTGAAGACAGACACACACTGCCAATAATCATGAAGCATAGCTGCCGATGCACATATAAGGCATTGAAACCAAATGAGCAAAAATCTTCGCGACTTAACCCAAGGCTCTACCTGTTAGTAGTTGCCTAGACTGAAGGGAATTTTTGTACCAGTTTTAAATGTTTGTGTCAAATTTACTTTACAGTTATTTTACATTATCCGCGGGAATACCATTTCAAATATGCCATATACTTCAGGACCGTACTAGTATCCAGCTTCTTAAGAACGCTGCCTAACTTGAAGCCACGGCGTCGGGTTAAATGATTTTCCACCTGGCTCAGTAACGGTTGAAGTTACATACATCCCACCACGGACTTTTTTGGTCGTCTCGGTGCCGCGTACATTGCTATGTATCGTGTAGGCAGTTTTTTTTTCAGTACCCTGAAAATTGTGGCAAATAAGCATTTTTACACCCACAAAACACACGAAAATGGCTATTCATAATTTATTTTCTGCAATTTTATTTGCGTAGCAATATTCTCCTTTTCTCGGCACAGAAAATGGTTTTCGTCCGGAAGCAATGCCACAAAAGGTGACTGAGTGTCGTTGAAAATAGTTTAACATATAAAACCATATTCTTTCTCGTCCAGGGCTCCGAGGTAGGCAGCGTCCTTAAGTACCACGACAAATAACCATATTAGTTTATTACTTTTCTTCCTACAACTGCTGTAAAAATTATTGTGAGCTTAGTATGAAATAAGTAGTTTCCAAACATTTTAAAATACATATCGTTCAACTTGAAATGGGTTGGTAAATAGAATACATGAATCTCACGTATAAATTATTTCTTGGCATTGTTGTAAAGCAGCTTCTGTCAATAATAATGCAAATTACACTACAATATAACCTAAGTCATTCCGTTGGCATTATCGTTCGTTTGCCTTGTGCAGTTAGATAGGAATTACTGATGACGCCCCGGTTTGAAATATAAAATATATTAAATAAAATACGGGCAGAAGTTGTGCGCGCTGTGTTTTGTTATGCAGTGATCCTATAATTTTAGTTGTGATGAATATGGCGTGAAATCAAACGAGTACTTTGTTCATAACATCAACCGGGATTTTTTTTTCTTTTGGCCACAAAAACATGTTTCTAGTAGACGTGCTGCGCTTTAAAAACATAGTTTCAATGGATTAATATTTTGCGAATATGTTTATCCTTTTTGCGTTAAGCAGTGCATTCTTGACTCGCAACATGATTGCACATCAGGTAAACATGGACTTCCGCCTCCTGGCCGTGTGTTTGTGTGAGTGAGACACGGCGCCAAGGGCGATTTTGACCGGCTCATCTGGCGCGATATCACCTCTACCGCAAGACACTGAAACGACGTGCAATGGTATCGTAGATCTTGCCTGACTGACACTTTCATTGGAGACCCTATATTTTTATTGGTGGAAAGTTGTAAGCCAAGTCCATTGCCTGTTTCTAGAGTAATTTCACACGAATTCCGTTAGTAGTTTATCAGATATAATAGGTTTAAATGACTGTTTTAAGCCATTTTAATGGGCAGTGTATTATCTTTTCGTACATTGACACAATGGACACGTGGTATAGTTCAGTAAAAATAGTATTTACGAACACACTGCAGCCCATTTTTTAAGCGCTGGCGGTGCCCACAAGATGTTCGGTTGTTGCATCTGTACGTCTGCACCACGAAGGCGTTTACAGTGTGTCGTTCTCCGAGAATCATTGGCGTTAATGGAAAAATTGTAACCTACCGTCTTGCAGTGTAGCCTTCGGGTTAGGGAGGCGGACGTGAGTTTTCGGAAGGAGAGGGTTGTCGGGATAGCTTCCCCAGTGCGATAACGTAGGCAGACAGTAGCTGTATTGAAGCTGGCCGTGCGGCTTGCTTTGTCGATAGTTTGGCCTCTGCTTCCTCCACCCTTCCCCTCCATATAGCCTTGACTAACGACAGTGTCTGAAGCACCAGACAATGGCGGTACTCGTTGTCGGTCTATGGGCCGGGTGCAGAGAGGGTAGCGGGGGTGTGGCGCTGCCGATGGCCATGTATCATGTCAATATTGGCCTCCCCTCGGCGTGTTAGCCCAGTGCCTCAGAACAAACACATATTCATTAGCAGAACCAACGCGTCGCTTCCGATGGCTACTGGAAGCCTTGGACACTCCACCCTTCGTCGATGAGGGCACCGCGTCCTGTCTGCATCTCCTTCCCCCCTTCCCTTTCCGATCATAAGGGGACCGCCTACCCGGGCCGCCGAGCGGTGTGCAGAGATACGGCCGATAGTTAGGCCCAAAAATTCTCGCAAATATTACTTTACCCAAGTTTGTTTCAGTGCCATACGTGCACACGTGTATTACTGCTTCAGATCAGTTATAGGTTTTTTTTTAACTCTCGGCATCTTGGCTGCCCGTAAACCACATACGTGTTGTGTCGCAGTAACCTTGGTTCTGATTAGCAAAGTTTAATAAGTGACACAAAGAGACGCTGCCAATTTGCAGCGAAGCACAGCTGCGCGTTATGCATTGAAAGAAAGTACTGCAAAAATATTTTCGCGAAAACTTAATAACCTTTTCTGCAACCTTATTGTGGTTGGCACAATCAAATGTGAGACGTTACTTCACAGGGACACACTACCAATATCCATGACTTTACGTTTCCGATAAACTGAAAAACTGAAGTCAGTCAAGATTACAGTTTGCAAAGAGCCAGCTGGTTGTGTAAGTTGTAATGTAAATATTTATGATACTGGTTTTATTGTCCAGTATTGTGATTTCATGAAAAATTGTAAAAGGTGTATCTTAAATATACTCGAAAAAAAAACTGTGTTAGATAGGTATTCGTAAATGAACTTTAAGTTATGTCAGTAGAGGGAGTTGTTTTTGTTCTGAATATTTTTATAGTAAATGGAAAATATTTTAATTAATGGGCTTACTTTTTGGATACGTTATATGGTTTTCTGAAGAAAAAAAACTGATTTATGTCACAATACATCCGTCTCAAAAATACTTTTTCAATTGTTTTTCAACTGTCGTTACTTTTACTGTACGTTTGTTTTGTGCTTTAACGAAATACTTAAAAGTAACGGAAACGTAAAGTCAAATGTTGACGTATTCAATTGTGTATGAATCTTTAGTCAGCGTGCGAACACGAGCGCTCTGTCATTCGTAGCCCTCTCTGCAAAGCCGATGACTGACGGGCGTAACTCATGCGGTAACATTGCCCCCTCCCCCCAGCCCATCATGCCATCTCCCACCACGATCACTCGCCCCATTCGTGGTCATTGTGCGTGAAGTCGTCCGCGCACCTCTGGCCAGAGTCCATCAAATCAACGCGTGTAATTGCGATTACACTTTTTTTGCTACAATTTTTAAGTAATTGAACAGATTTGGCGAAGAGGGGAAATGGTTGATTTCGACGTGGCGTTAAAAAAAAAAAAAAAAAAACTAACGAGGCGAGAGTATTGTAACTTTGCTCGTGTGCTGAAGTTTAAAGTCAAATATTCAGCGGTTTAGAGCATCTTTTCTTCTTGTGGCACTCAGCAAGTTTGGTATTGTAGTCTGGCTACCACCTTCAAGATAAATCGGAGACCTGCTGGACCATGTAAACTGCGTTTCAAGAAGGAGTGGAATTCTTCCTATAGTGAATAATTGTTGATTAATAAATCGAATTAATTAATTTTTTTTGAAAATAATTTTGTGCTAACTTATTTCGCTGCCTTACGTGCACACACAGAGAAATAAATTCGGTACAGCTAACCGTATATAAGTTTGTATATTGCCAAACAATCGTGTACAACTTGAATGAACTACATATTTGGTTGCCTGGCAAGTTTATCTATCTCAACAGAAGAGGGTTTAGTCCAGTTAAATGTACGTTTTGTTAGACCAAAAAGTAAATATTGTTTACGTTTTATGAATATTGTTCAGTTAACAATTATTTTATTGGGTTAAATTGATATTTGTTTCGCCGTATTGTCACCCTAATTGTAAAACCTCGTAATTCCATTGTGTATGAATGCAGATAGAAATAGAGAAAAAACCAGCTGATTTTTTTCTGAGGTGAAATAAAACAATATTTTTCATGACATAAAAAAAACTCTTCGTATTTACTTTTTAACCAAATTTTGGACATACCATATAGTTAAGATGATTTAAAGAAACAAAAAGGCAAAACACAAATAAAATGGAGTTACGAGGTTTTACAATTAGAGTGACGACAGAAGACTGTTAACAAACATTTTTCTCTGTGCATCTGCAGTTCTGCTTCATTATTATTGTCAATGTGTCTTTGCTCAGAGGCGTAACTAATTTGACTCTGCCGATCATAATAGAGTTACTGTGACGCCATAGGTTTGTAAATTGTTGGTAGAACCCTAAAGCGATGTGACTTGGAAACAGCCAATCACTGACCTTGAGGCAGAGCTGTAGATGTGAACGTAAGGCAGGCAAACAATTTGTTGCAAAATTCTTCACGACAAAAATAAATGACTCGACCGATAGCACACTGTCTGCCCGGGAGTCCATAGGAGTCTTCTACATCCTGCTTCCTGAGAGATGAGATTACGCAACACTGAAGCGATGGAACGCGAAGACGGAGGAAGCGGGAATACTCCGACAAACCCTGCCGTCCAGCGATAACTTCCATCTTTACTCAGTGCGTCCACCACATTCCCCAAGTGCGAGAAATACGGAACCAACCCCGCCGGGAATCGAACCGGATCGCCTTGGCGGGTGGCGAGGTTAGCCGTAAAGAAAGAGAAAGAAACTGTAGGGTAAGCCTACCCTACTTCGTGATGTAAGACGTCGAACTTCAGTAACAGAAATATGTTAAACATTTTAATTGTGATCTTTTATTTGGTACATAGGTCACTTATTGCCGAAACTACACATGTCTGCTTTCTGTTGGTAACCTAGAGAACTAGGTATACAGATCCTTTCCAATTGTGTGAAGCCCGCAAAGTGGTTTATCACGGTGTTATGTTATATCACGATATATGGTCAGTTTACCCTATTACCTTTCAGGAAGTTAACAAACAATATTTTTGTCCCAGGAACAGACTGGCATAGGCCTACTGGTGTAACATGTCCCTGATCACGAACCTGCAATTTTGCATGAACGTTTCGCATTTCGGAATTTGACCTAACGTAAGTGAATATCATGAGCTAATAATCGAGCATAAATAAGTAATACTGTATATACATCAGTAGGGCACCACAATGTCTGCTGCTTATTGTGTATTGCAGGTTACGGATCTAAAATACTGAACTAAATTTCCAGTCATTGAGCTTTTTTTTAAATTTTGATTTGCTTATGAAAGGGTGTTTTGTTATTATTATTATTATTATTATTTGCGATTGTACTGATTCTAGGAATAGCAGGGGATAGTGAACTTGTTGAAACGTAGTTTATATGCTTCGGCAATGACGTGCTAATTTGGTTATTAGTAAGCAAATTTGTTTAATTTAGCAACTTAATTAAGTTATAATATGTGAAGTATTTTTTCCCACGCAATTTATTGCTTGAATAATTTGTGCGTTGAATTTCTCTGAAAATAAAATAATTATTCCGGCTATCATGCAAGCTTTATAATGGCTGCTGGTGATTATTAGATTGTAATTGGTAAGTTATTTGCATTTAATTAGTTTGTGAAATGGTTTTATCGACGTAATAATTTAATTAATATTTTTAATTGAGTATTCCATGTAATTCAGAGGTGTGTACTGTCGACACACCAGCTATGAGAACGTGGAATATGAGGAGAGGGTAGCTCAGCTAGTCGCCCAGGATAGTCGTAGCAGATTGACTCGCAAATTGCAGTGCATTTGAGGTGTGTTGCAGCGAGTTAAGATTTTTTTACGATACTACTTAAGAGGGTGTGTTACACCATTTTATTGTATTTTCAGTATTTATTCAGATTGTATTATCAAAATTTTCTCTTCGACTAAGCATAGAATATATTATTGGTAAACTGCTTGACATAAACAATAATATAATATTTCATTATTTTGTCATGCGGAATCATTGCAAGAGAAATATAGGTTAACTTTCAAGAATTTCACATTTATGTATTTGTAACTAATAAAAATTAATCAAAACTAACGTGATCTAACCTAAACAAATTACAAAGATTTAAAATACTCTTCAGTAACCTAATCTATCCTAAACGAACCTTAACAGATTCAAACTAACTTAAAGTAATCTGTAATAACCTAAACTGCCACAATGGACTGGGAACGGAGGGGGTGGGGGCTATGTCAATTCTACGGCCTCGTCAGTTGACAGAACTTTTTTCCCTCCAGCTGTAGGGGAGGTGGACGGAGTGGTTCTTGGAAGGGGTATGGGGAAGCGTAGGGAAACGTTCGGAGAGATGACGACGTCGTATAAGTGAGCGTCTCCGGTCGCCAGCAGTCAGAACTATGGCGATAATTGAAACGGCAGCCGTGGTTGTCGCAGTGCGGTCGCCGTCCAACTTAATAACCGCGCCAGCTGCGGGACGTCGTTGTTTGGGAACACTCGAGCCAAGTGAGCGAGTGACTGTCGTCCACCGAGCAAGATTAATGGTTTCGCCGCACCTTTTATGTCTGTCGCGTCCGCGGGGTCGGCTTGCTGCTGTAAGGATAAGGGGACATGGCATATAGTTCAGCGCCGAAAGCAATAGTTTACAAGTTACTTCCTCGAAGCTTATTTGCAAAAATCCTAGACAATAGTTTGTCAAAGTTTTTGATGAAAAAATTACCCTTGGTCAGTGTATTTCTGAAGAACAATCTCTGACGCCGAAATCTTGTACATTTAATTGAGGCACGCGAGATCACGCTTAACAAATGTACCAGTCAAATGTTTGCCGATAACGTGGGCGAATGCCATTATGTAGGATTGTTGCTTTGTGATTTTCCATATTGACTTTCAAAAACGTGTATATTTCAGTTTGTGATTCTAGCGTTTAATTATTTACTGCTTTCTGTAAATGATGCTTGCTTCTTTCGCTCTAGCTCTAGACAGAACAAGGCCAAGGAATGGCATGTTAAATTACCCTTCGAGTCTACATATGCGTCGTCGTTTACATTTTGGTTTTCATCTCGGTGAGATTTACATTGTTTAAAAGTCTTTTAGGTTAATTTTACACTGGAAACCATGACAAGTATTTTCATGCGAACAAAAACTCTCGAAAACGCCTGCTTACGATATTGCCGCCCCATCCTCCTTGCATTTTTGTTCCTGTAGAAGTATTTTTCTCTTTTCGATACGAAAATGATTTTTTTCCTATCAAGGTAATTTCAGCGCATCTAATTTATCACAAAACAAATCAAATAGTACTTCGGACAAAAAGGCCATTAGTGCAGAGGAATACGTCTAAAAATAACCAAAAATGAATATTTTAACGCAGGCGTAACATAGACCGACCGAAGGTACTTATTTTGGGACCATTTAATGAAGAAATCAATACACATAGTTTAGTATCCAAACCCGTAAGTTTGATCTATTCAGATAAAAGTTGTCATTTCTTCATCAAATGGTACCATATGAATTAATTAGAGTCGGTCAGTGTTAATCCTGCAGTATCCACACGGTAGTTTTTTGACTTGTGACTTGCCCCCACTGCAAGTATCGTTTAAAATAAACTTATATAATGTAATTTAATATGTAAATCCCTATGCTTTCTTTGGTTCATGCTCCGGGGGGAACAGCTCTCTTCAGATGATCGCTTGTGTGGGGGTATTCATCTCCTTCGTGTCCTAGAAGTCGGGAAGCTTCAAGGGCGACACACGTGTGTGCATCTCGCCTAATACTAGCCTCAAAGTGCAAGTCAGTGAACCTCTGTCAGTCGTCTTCATATGAGACATTCAGCAGCAACGACACTGTACTAAAAATATTAGCGTCTGGGATCACAATAGCAAATATTTTCATTATTACCCATGGCAACACCATTTTTAAGGCCATGAGCTTTAATTTATTTCAAACAATTGCGAATAACTCGAATAATATTTAACCAAATACTATGGGAATATTTGAAACTGTGTACAGTCATACGATACACAATTTTGTCATGGCGTTTTTTTAAATAACGTACCGTTTGCTAGAAAAATAATTATTTTGCTTTATTTGGACTTATTTTGACAACAAAATATGTGATATTTCAGGGGAAAAAATCTAAATATCCGTTTGGTGTATTGCAAAAAAAAAAAAAATCAGATACAAACGATGATGTGTACGTGTTAAAGCTGTGATAATGAATTGTTGATATTTATATTAATTTGTGTAAAAAAATATTTTCAAAACCACTGCAAAACTAAAGAGCGAGGCATTAAAAGTGTTCCCTTTGCCGTAAGTAACCTATTAGGCTAACTAGGCCTATTTCTCCCGTACTACTTGCTTTATCGCTTCTACAGGCAAGTTGCTCAAAGTTGCATATCATTCGTTGCTGTGTCGCTTGAACGTGACTGAACATTTAAACTTATGTTTTATAGAATATTATACGATAAATATGGCATTAATGTGTCGTGTCTAAATACTGCTGTAAAGTGTCAACATTAAAAAGTTCAGCAACTAAAACAAAGTTCAACTCCATTGAACTTGCATGTAAATTTTTCGTTCCAGGTGTCGTAGTATTAGAAAATTTTGATCTGACTTGCAGGTACATACTCGATCCCCTTTTTAACGAGTTCTCTAGATAATGTGAGAAGAGGCTGTACTGGTCGGTGATAGACCCACCAACAAGTTTTGAAATGCCATTGTGGCGTCAACAATCAATGCTGTGTCTATACCGGAGCTGACGCCCGGTTTTTGCCATGTCTACCATAATAAGTTCCTTATTTTAAGACTTGTATTTTGTGAACGGATATGCCCAGTATAGTAAGTAAAGTGGTAAAAACTCGCGTTTCACATTTTAAAAAAAATCTTAAAGTTTCTGCAAGCATATATGTGTCATTCGTGGGGAGTTTTTCTTGTTAATCTTGGTTTATCTTTTTTTTTTTTTCATCCGTTTATGAGTCCTTACATGGAAAATATAAAACATGCTGTCAACATGTAATAATTTATCTGCAATGAAGCCTGTAATTGCTGGACGAAGCAATTGCGATTAAATTTTACGTTAACAATTTTTTGTACGGGCGTGCAGCGTAAATACAATCCTCCTTAGAATAAAATAAAATGTACGAGAAGTTAAATTAATCAAGATTTTTATTTTTTAGAAAGTATTTTTACGAGGTAGTTACGCTATTGTTTATTACAGAAAATATTAGTACGTGTACGTATTTAACATTCGTACTTGACAAAACTATAGTACTGTCGTTGAGATTATTTGTAAGCTTACAGGTTGACTGAACACTAAACGGAAATAAAGAAAATACGTAATCGATTTTGTAGACAAAATCAGGTCAGATGATTGCTTTATAAAGGAAAAAAAAGTGCAGAGTGTTTCACGGTGTGTGCTGAACTATCAGCTATGACATTCTCGTGTGACATTTTGTTACACATGCTATAGCACTAGGTAAATGAATTACACGGAATGACCTCGGTTCCATTGTCATACACGCTTGTCACTCACCTATGTGTTGTAGTATCGGCACAAGCAGCTCCAAGTTGTTTTCACAATGCTCCAAACACCAATATAATCTGAAAATCCCGTTTTGCGCAACAGCGCAACGGTGAACGCTTTATATTTTTCCATCCTCTGATTTGTGTGTTTCCGTGAAGAACGCTGCGAGACATGCAGTTAACAAAACCGAATTTAATAGCATTTAGGCCTGTATAACATGTACGTACCGTTTCAACATTTCAATCAATAATTACTTACAAAATTAAGTGTTTTATAACCAGCCAGTTTTTGGACTCGGTGGCAGTTGAAAGTAGGTCATATATATTGTGGAGTAAGTGTAGAGACTTCGTGTCGTACCGTTGACAGTTTACTGCGTTTCGCGATCCACAATTACCACATTTAAGGATGTTCAAGTGTGGAAAAAACGTAATTTTATATTTGTATAAAATAGGGTTAGTTTTGTAGACATTACTTGATAGTACAATTTCCTCTTACGAAAATAATTTAGCTCAACAAGTTTTTCCATAATGTCAGTTCAAAGTCAAAATTTGCATATTTTTACTTCATGCAAAACTTGAAAACCAGTAAACATAATGAAATGGAAAAAATCACATCGAAACTACATGTCACGGTCTACGGCTTGAAGCATATAGAAACCCTTTACAAAAAATTTTTGTACTTAAAAATTTTTTCTAAAATTTGCTAATTTTTTATTATTTTAATTTTTTTTAAAATATAAAATGTTCATGTAAAAGTTTTCTAAATGTTTCAAGCTATACACTGTGGCATGTACTTTTGATGGGATTTTTTTTCATTTCATTATGTTCATTGGTTTTCAAGTTTTGCATGAATTAAAAATATGCAAATTTTTACTTTGAACTGACATTATGGAAAAACTGGCTGAGCTAATTTTTTTACGTAAGAGGAAAACGTACTTTCAAATAGTGTCTACGAATCTAACCCTGTTTTATACAAATATAAAATTATGATTTTTCCACACTTGCTACCACGCGCTTAAAATGCGCTGCAGTGTTTTTGTAAACGGTTTTGTTTTACGAAACTATTCCACATGCGCCCGTTGAGCCAACGTACGAAAATAAAAAACACTTCAAACAAAGTCGGAAGGGCATTTATAAGACACCACACACATTACAATCACAGTTTCTAGGCCGCCCTGCGTAGCTAAAATCAACTTTTTCAGACTGCCGTTCTTCCCAATTATGTGGTGGTCGCTTAGTGTCCCATAGTCAAAACCGTTCGGCGGGAAGCTTGCACTTTAGTTCAGCACTTGGCTCGTTGAGGCGATGTGGCACTTGATGCTTGTTGAAGGTCGACCTTATATCTCTGTGACATTTCAGGCGTCGCCCTTTATAAGCGTGATTAATTCACAGTTGTACAAGAATCGTTCAGTAACTGGCCTGCCGAAACTCCACTGGTGTTGTTCTACGCCCCGTAGTTCGACAAGATAACGTTAATATACGGTGTGAGGGTTAATTCGGCCAGCAAACAATATGAGGATATTCGCAATGAAAAATGACCAACCACTATCCTTTTTTACTAACATTTCTGAAATTCATAAAGTAAAGACTCTGAAAGTTTTATATAGCCTAGATATGTAACCTCTACATCTGTACGTTATTAAAGTGGTTATCAAAATTTCACGACGTATGTAAACATTAGTTTCCTACCTTCTAAAACGTTAGCGTAATATTGTTTGAAGCCGGAAATTACAAGGGAGAACCGTTAGGCTTTCTGTGTATGATTGGGTGTCTTATAAATCAACTTTGGAGTTATGGAAGGGTACCGTCGAGTAGATATTTAATCAGCGGACGCTTAGTTATGTAGCACAATACGGTAGTTTTAGATAAATAAGGGCTTGAAATCACAAAATCTACAAAAAATTGAAAACTGCCATTTTTATCATTTTAATGTGATAATACCTAGGCGTCTATAATAACCGAATTTCAAAAATACTCGCGTTTTCATTAGAAAATAAATTAAATGTCCGTAAACCTCTCGCGCAGAGATTTTCGGATTTTGTTTGCTGCGTTGTGGCGTGTGGTTCGCCACATGCTTATTTTGTTTGACTTGCTGTGGTTGCAGTGGATGCCAGTGGTTGATTGCCGACTTTGTATTTATGGGAACTTGTTTGTTGGAGTGATATCCGAGAAGAGCCGAAGTACGAGGGACTATTTGCTATCGCGGAGTGGTGCGGGGTCTGCTGGATTCTCCGAGCCTTCCTACGGCGG
>PNEQ01116900.1:11381-39908 GCA_003012365.1 Medauroidea extradentata | reverse complement strand
GTACCCTTGTATAAGGGAGGTAATAAAACTATAATTAATAATTACAGACCTGTATCACTGTTAACAACTTTTTCAAAGATAATTGAAAAAGTAGTATACATAAGACTGAGTAACCATTTGGATAAGTATAATATAATATCACCTTCACAATTTGGTTTTCGCTCTAAATTAACTACTGAAGATGCTATCTTCAACTTGAAAAATAATATATTACAAGTCTTAAACAATAGAGAGAATGTGGTTGGTATATTTTTTGATGTGGCTAAGGCATTTGACACTGTAAACCATGAAATTTTAATATCTAAACTTAATTATTATGGAATAAGAAAATTTTTTTAAAATTGATTATGTCATATTTATGTGATAGAAAACAAACAGTTTTAGTAAAAAATAATTCTTCACCCCCTTGTTTATCTCATGTTGGTGAGATACATTATGGAGTACCTCAAGGTTTGGTGCTCGGCCCCTTGTTGTTTCTAATTTATATAAATGATTTACCAATTTTATTACATAATAAGGCATTCACTGTACTTTTTGCAGATGACACAAGTTTATTAATTCAGGATAAATTAATTAATAATTTAAGTTTAAAGTCTAATGAAGTGATTTCTAATTTATTTGACTGGTTTTTGGTAAATAAGTTGACTGTGAATCTGGATAAAACCAAATTTATAAAATTTTCTTCTAAAAATAATAGCAATTTTATCAATGATATTAAATGTAATAACATTGTTTTGGAGCAAGTGAATGAAATAAAATTTTTGGGTTTGTTTATAGATAGGGGTGTTAATTTAAAATGTCATATAAAATTTTTTACAAAGTGCTGAGGTCTTTTGAGGTTATAAACCTTTCCTTCCATCCACCTGTAAATAATAAGAACATCTCAGATGTTAATACGCAAATTAGTTGTGCAACTGATTTCTTTGACGAAAACTTATCTCTTTGGACCAAGGGCTTTAGTTAAGAAACTTAAATTGAATAGGCTAACAAATCTAAAAATTGATATAGAATTTTCCTACGATTCTTATGTAAAATATTTAGGGCTATTATTTTATTGATGGACACTTGAATTAGAATGTGCATGTTACCAACAAATTAGTATATAAATTTCTACCAGTTGCAGGGTACTAAGAATATTTAGGTGTATGGACTTGATTATTTGTGGGGAAACTATTTTCATTATTCTATATAGCAGTTTAACCATTTGGTGCTGATATAAATAAGTAAATAACAATAATGTTTTGGTGAAATTCTAAGGGAGTACTGTGATCTGAGGTAAGGTATTTGATCACGCACGAGTACAGGAACTTCTACAGTATTTACCCAATGTTATTGACGTTATCTCTGGCGACACTGACGGGGCAACAACAATTATGTTTGTTTGTTTGTAAATTGTAACGTGGTTTCGGCGTCTATATTTGTGATGATATTAGTCGTCTTAACAGTTTAAGTTTTATTTTTTTAAACGCTGTTTGTGATTCGAAAAGAAGAGTTAATATGAGTTACTCTGTGAATACCATATTTACCTCTTTCCAAGAGTATTTGAATTCTGATCAGGATTTGAGAGAGGTTAGTATAACGGTTGCTTAATTAAAGATCTGATATTGTATGAATATAACATCAAAAACCGCGTCAATATTGTCAATGTTACTAAAATCAAGCGATATGCCTTCTTAATAGTAGAGGTAGAAGTAGTGGTTAAGTAGTTGGTAATATTAAATTGTTTGTTAGTTGGTAGGTATTTTTAATTTTAAATTGTTTATGATAAGTAGATAGGAGAGTCGGTTATACTTTGTTTATTGTAAAGTAGAGGAATTACGGATCCGTAAGATAAGATGGTACTAGGGGTAAGGTTTAATTAGGTTGAAGTGTTAGTGTAGGCGTAGTTGCAGAGGACCCTGCGAAATTTAATTTATTAATCTAGTTCAAATGTATTTTATTAGTGTTTGTATATTTTAGTAAGTTGTTTGGTTAGGCAGTTGCTAGTGGGCTTTTGGTAATTTCTTGTTTACACTGGCAAGCTGCAATGATGGGGAGGTGCTTTAATAATAATAATAATAAATAATTTCTTGCTATTGGGCAAGCGTCCGGTGGCAAGCATCCAACCCCTCTACAACATCCTCTCCAAAGCCTTCCTAAACTGTCCCACACCCCGCAACGACACCACATCCTCCTGCAACAAATTCCACTCCCTGACTGTTCTAACTAGCATTGACTGTAGTCCCCGTCCCGTCCTCCGCCAGACCCTCTGCATCTTTTTACTGTTGTTGCCTCTACCCCTATATCCACCCTTATCTAGATGTTCAGCTAGAGCACTCCATCCTCCGTCCCATTCCACTATCTTATACATCCTAACCAGTCTTTCCACCTTCCTCCTATCCTTCAGTGAGTTCCAACCCATATCCCTCATCATCACAGATGGCCTGAAACTACTTTCATCCTCTCCATCCTGCCCTCGCCTTTTCCACTTACCCTTCACCCATCTGGCTGCCCTTCTCTGCATCTTCTCCAGTCCCTTCACCTCCACCTCAACATGGGGGTCCCACTCAGCTGCAGCGTACTCAAGAACAGGCCGGACCATGGTGTTGTAAGCCTTCTCCTTCACCTCCGAGCTGATTCCCCTTAATATCCTACCCATCAGTCCTAGCACTTTCCTACCCTTTGCGACCACTCTCTGAACTTGGCTGTTCCACCCAAGATTTTCATGTAGAACAACTCCTAGGTACTTATACTCGGATGCCTCGCCTATTTCCTGCCCTGCCCAACTATAGACTTCCCTGCTCTTTAGCCTTTTCCTTGTAAACCGCACGAGTTTATACATTTTTTTCTTCTCTCAGTGGAAAAAACAAACAAGATTTCCCAAATTTTAGATTTCTTTCGTAATGTTTCATTGTTTTCTTGAATGAAATTAGGGGCTGCATGTAACTTTTCTGGGACAGAAATAGTTGATTACTGACCTCTACTGGTTTACCATTTGATTACTCATCTTATATTTATACTTACTGTAACTGTTTAAATATCATCTTTGCTTTACCTAGACCTGAACCTCTTAGAATGCAGCTGACCTTTAGGTTTCCCTAAATCTAGCAGTTCAAAAAACTGTCCAAAATTTGTCTCTGAAATCTGAATAGATGTATGTGTGTGTTTTGATGTGCTATTTCACACCTGAAATATTTGGTAGATTTCAATCCGAAACTGTGGCATTCAATTTTGTCACTATCAGACAAACCAAACAAAATAAAATATTCCCCAAATTTTTAAATAACAGGATTTTTTTTTCTGGTTCAGTCCTTATCGTTGGGAATTTGTTGTACTCACATTCCAGGCATATGGTGTAAAAATTTTGTCAAGGTGGCAATCACTGTAGGTAAATTCTGATCAGGTTCATTCTCGCATGTAGTGTGATCTGTTTGCAATGTAGCAATTACTAGTGTGCCTAATGTAATTTCTCTATGCACGCTGTTGCTCTGCTGTAGGTCAATAACTGCATTAGCTTAACTATCAACTTTGTTTTTGACTATGTTTATGTACTAGCTGAACTTGACCTTCATAGCTGCTTATTCCTCTTGCAAATCAGTTCGCACTTGTATTGAACGTACTTCTCTTTGAATATGTAAGGGGGTCTGCACGCTGTACGCTGGGTTGCCTGCGCATGCATACCAGCGTGGACTTGTTTTAGCCAGCGTGTAAAATGTTTGCATGTTTTCAATTGGGAGTGCATATGGTGGGAGCTGGTAATGTGAGTAGATGGCGTGAGTCACACTGGTGCCTGCGTTTCGGGGATGTTTGAACCATTATTTTCATGCTGGTTGTCGTGGGTAGTTCTCAGATGCGGTGTTTAAACAATGAAGTTCTGATTTTGGAAATCTACAAACTAGGAGCGATATGGGATAAAAGAAACCCATCACACTCAGACAGGAAGGTCATTGCAAAATTGTAGGCAGGGAAGCACAACAATGAATATCAGCAGGGGCGTCATTTAAGTTTTTTTTGGGGGAGGGGGCAAGATTTTGTTTTCCGGTGACAGTGACCTTGTTGCATCATTTTTATTAATGAAGCATGTATAAATTAGATACTGTAATAATAAAACTTCAGTTTTATGTGCTTCAGTTAACATTACTTAAATTTAAAAATACAAAAAATGTATTTATAGACATAAAATTCTGAATTTGGGGGGGGGGGGCATTTGTCCCCTCCCCCCTGTTACCTCAAATGATGCCCCTGAATATCAGTGGTGAGTGTCTGTCTGTTAAAATTTCAAAATTTGTTGAGTGTGACTCGAAATTTTGTGGGTTTCACTCGCACCAACTGGACACAACAACAGGGTGGCCACTGACCTGAAAAACAGGGAAAAGTCAAGGAATTTGAAAGTAGTCTAGGAATTTTGTGAGCTGTCAGGGAAAAGTTTCTCATGTAGGTCTACTATACATTTAAAAAAGTATAATGCTGGAGTTGTCGTGTCAGTAAGTAGTTAGGTGTTTGTGTTCTAATGATTGTTTTTAAACAATTGTTTGCATGATGGAAGAGTACTAAGTACTGTCTCACAAAGATGTTAAGTAAAAGCCCATTACAATAGCTGAGTGGATAGATTTGGACGTCTCATAACAACTATGATTTTGACAGCTGATGTGGTGTGAATGATGTTTATAGAGCAGCACTGGACTGCAAGAGTAGATGAAATGGGAAATCCCTAAAAAAAAAGTGACCAACGACATAGTTTGGCACGATTCCCGATTCCAACATGGGAAAATCCAAACTGACCCCCCCAGGTACTAAACTTGGATTGCCTTTGTTTGAAGCTAGTGATTTGATAACTCACTGCCACTGACTTTAAGCTTAACTGTGTGATGTCTGTAACATGCAGAGCTAAACTTGATTACTGTTTACTTAAGCATCAATGGTGGCAGTATTTATAACAGAAGTATACATTATGTGATCAAGAATGTTTTGCAAAAATTAAATTGTGGAATACTAAACTAGGAGATGCAACGGTAACACTGGGATTCGAGCTTGATCTCCGGCTCCGGCCATCTGATTTTGGTTTTCCATGGTTTCCCAAAATTTCTCCAGTTGAATGCTGGGATGGTTTCTTTAAAGAGGTCATGACCAACTCCTCTCCAAGCTGTTGTCGTTATACCTAGTTGTGCATCACCATCTCTAATGACATTGGGCCGCAGTGGTCGAGGGGTCAGACATCACCCCTCCCACCAAGGCGTTCCGGGTTCGATTCACGGTGGGGTCAGTTTCCAGATTTTCGTTTGTGGAAATCATGCCAGACGATGCAGTTGGTCGGCGAGTTTTCTTGGGGATTTCCCGTTCGCCCCACCCTTTCGTTCCGGCACCGCTCCATACTCTCCTCATGTCACCCCTTACCAGCGCTGCAGACCTCGATGTAAGTGCTGACCAAATTCTCTCACTCTCACATTGCTGTTGGTGAGATGTAAAGTCTACTTACTTCATGTTAAATTGTGTAACATTTCATAGGGTGAATTGGATGTTAACTGCATATGAGTTTCACACAGATAGTCAGGGAATTTTTAGGTAATAGTCAGGGAATACCTGGAAAAGTCAGGGAATTTCATTTCCAGTTTTCTGTGGTTACCCTGGTGTAGTTACAATGAAGCAATAGGAAATTTTGAGTGTATTGGAATATGACACACAACAAAAGAAATAGGCCTATAGGCTACGATTCTAACAATGATGTTAAGTTTGAGTTCCCAGGAAATTCCTCAATGCAATATATATTTTTAAATTAGTTTCATAAATTCATCAGCAACTTACATAAAAGAATATTTACTACCAGCTATAACATTCTATTTCTTACATACACAGGTCTATAGTCAAGCCGAAAATGTAGGCCTACCTACTTAAGTATTGTACCCAAACAAAGAACTGAAGTGTCCGTACACTACTGAAGTGTTGAGAAAATATTGATTTATTTCGTCTTTCATTTTCTTGGCAAAGTTAAGGCTAAAATGCCTTCTCATACACTTAACCAAATTTTAAACAAATGTCACATGCACAAAGTAGCAATAAAACTAGTTGAAATGTAACTAAAAGCAATACAAAATAATAACTAAGTATATAAAATTGACGTTAAAATAAAATAAGCTGGCAGCCGCGACAAAACTTAAATGAAAAGTAATCTAAATCCTGGAACATACTTGCAGCTTACGGCATACATTATTTATAAGTTATTTAACAAACCAGAATGAGATAAATAATACAAATGACATTTGCAGTTAATTACATTAGAAGAAAAGTTTACAAATTTGAGACACTACCATTAGATTCAATAATAAAATATCTTACTGTAAAATTGATTCAATAAAATCTAGACAGAAATAGTATATACATAATTATAGAACATGTTACGTAATGCAGAAACGAAATAGTTAAGGCCTTATTAATGTGTGGGTGATTCAAATTGATGGATTCATCTGCGAATTGTCTTGATGTGCTTGGTCGTATTGCGCTTGAATGTGATTTGTGTTGCCGAGTTCCTGATATTCAAAGATAAATTATTCCTAGCTCTAGCAACAGAAGCAGTGAAGGAATTGACTTATACCTGAGTTTTGTGAGTGGGAGTAGTTAAACAAGTCGTCGTTTTGGCACAAGTGTTAATATTGTGATCATTGCCCCTTGGAATTATGAGGACTTTAGTAGTTCAAACCCCAGCGTTTTGAAAAAGCTTTCATCTCATAGCTGTCAAATGGCATGTTGTAATTTGGATGGTTCACAGCACAAGTAGACAAAGTCCATTTTCAGTAAATTTTCTCGTTATGTGTGCAATGCACGTTGGAGATGTAAGTATGATCAGTATTTAACTCTATACCTCATATAATATTGTGACATTATACATTATGTTTTGGTCCCCTGGAATTGTTTATGCCCAAAACACTTAAAGCTTGTGTTTCTCATTTATAAAATTTATGGAGTTGGTGTAATTGTGCTCTGAACCCTCCATTTATTACCCTCTCTGGTATTCCTAGCCTGCTAAATATTATTAAAGTGTTTCTATAGCTCATTGACTGGTCTTGTATTGCAACTTTTCTACCTCTATCCATTGAGACAAGTAATCAACCTCTAAGTATGACTTTCTTGAATGTTCAGCCATGTCTGCTGAGACTACTTGAAAGGGGTAGTCAGGTATTGGTTGTACAAACAATGGTGACTTGATACCTTTGTTACTAAACTGCTTACAAACATAGCACTAAAACACTGAATCCACAATCTGGGCAGTAATACCTGGCCAATAAAAATGTGAGTGAACTTTCTGATAGCCTTTTTACAGCCCTCGTGTGTTTCATGTAGTGACTGTAATGCCTGTTTTCTAAGACAGCATGGAACAATTAACCTGTCACTAAAATACAACAGCCCCTTTTCAATGGTAATATAAGCTCTCATATTATAGTAATGATCAAGCTCACCTCCTACCTTCTTGATATTAGACCACCCATTTTGAACATATGACAAAACTTTACTTAGTTATGTATCCTTTCGTGTTTGATCAACGTACTGCTGATACATTTCCTTGGAGAAAACAATTTCAGACATCCCTACCACATGAACAACATCTTTCATTATCTCGTCGTCTTTTTCACAAGTCATTGGAAAATTTCTGGACAACAGATCAGCAACATGCATTTTTGCTCCTTTTGAATAATGAACATCCAAATTATACATTAGAAACTTTAACCACAATCTTTTAAGCCTAATATTCTTGATTTGTACCATGGGCTTCCTCATAAGTGTCACCAAAGGTTGATGATCTGTGTAAACAGCTACCTTATTACCATATATAATATAGTAGTGAAATTTTCACAAGAATAGCAAGTGGCCAACAGCTCTTTCTCCATCTGAGCATAACCTTGTTTTGTTTGTGTCATTGATCTCAATGCAAATTGAACAGGCCTATTGTCCTGCATTAAACAGCTGCCCAGACCACTTTGACTAGCATCTTACTATACACCAATCTCGTTACTAGCGAAACTAGCTAAAGTGGGAGCTGAACTGACCATTTGTTTAATGTTTTTAAATTCAGCTTGCTTTCACCTTGTCCATTTCCAAAACACATATTTTTTAGCAACTGTCTCATTGGTGTCACTACCTCAGAAAACATTGGCACAAAGTCCCTAAGATAATTCATGAAACCCAGTAGCTGTTGCAGCTCCATTTTGATCAATATTTCAAAATAGTTACCTAATGTTTATCTTATCTATACTTCAAATTGTAATTAAGGCTAGGCCTACTGTCTTCTAACAGCATGAGAACAATTATCTCTGTAGGAGAAAATGTGGATTTAACTCTTGATAAGAAAAAAACATAATACAAAGTTATATCCAAATACTATACGACATCTAACTGAAACCAATTTATTAAAATGTCTGTAATAAGCTTCTGCGATGGTAGAATTTGCTCCTCTGTATCTACGTAATGGAAAACTTATTCATTACCATTTTTCTTCAAATTGCAGATTAATTCAGTAAACCATTCAGCAATCACACACACACACAGCTGGTACTCAGTCGTCATTCCTTCAGTTCTGTTTCAAGTAGTAATTCACCATTTCTTCTGATAATCTTTTCCAATGTAGAGATCCTTTGTCCACATCTTCACATTCAGGTACCATCAAACATTATTTTCTCTATAGTTCCATTTTTCTGTTTCTCGTATCCAAGGCTCACAAAACATTTGAATTTTTTCTAGGTACATACATTAACAAAATACTATGCTGGTGGTTTTTAAACATAGACGAATAACATGATATGCAGTTCGTAACTCAATTAATTTAATATTAAAATTTACTGTATTCACTAATCACCATAGGTATTGATTTAGTTTTTAAATGAATTGACCTAGAGCTATTATTACAAAATTCTGAATATTTATATCTTCATGCACTAGATTTCTGCTATCAAAGATTGTAATATTATTCAATCAAGTTTCATTTTATTACAAGGAATAGGCCTAGACAAAATAACTCACTGTACCGGTAACATGCACTAAAAATTGACGTGTTCCAATATCTCAGAACAATTTTGAAATGTACGATCAAAGAAAGTTAACCTTACTGTATTTATTTGTATGGAAAGTTGTTCGTGTTTTGAAATATGCACAATTTGCAAAAAAGTCATTTAAACTTAATTTGTAAATTTAAATTTTACAATTTGTTATTAATAATGTAACTATAGTGTTCGGTCTGGATTTCTCTTGTGGCATTACTGCATTACATGAATGGATTCATCACATGTTACTCATAATGGAAAATTGTAAAAAAATAATTAAATATCCTTATGTTTGTTAATTGCTACAACTGGTGTACACTTGTGTTTCAACCATGGGTGGATGTAACAATGAATTTTTGAATATACAGATTTAAAAACAATGTTAAGTTAATGTATTGTATTTTTAACTATTCTGCACAAGATTTTTGTGTCTAAAGAGGATCACAATAATGCCCATTTTCGCCTTTTGTCGACAACCTAAAAAAATTACTTTTCAATAAAAATGGAGGACCTACAATGAGTACTGTATACACATACATAATGTTCTTTGGGTGTTATTCTTAAGTAGACCTAACTTACGTACGTGGAGCAGTTTTCGAATAATCTTGTAACGGCAGAAGCTCTGCATGCTGTTCGGCGGCCTAGGCAGGCGGCCACCTTTAGTAATTTTTATGTGGCTCAGCTCATAAAAATATTGAAATAATTAAAAAGTTATGTTTTCTCTTACAGGAAATACGCGCAATTGTGAAAGATATTGAGCAAGCCTCACGAGAAATGCTGACAACTCTTCAGAGAATCCATAGTGAAGGTGGTCTCAAAGAAGGTAAGTGAATTGATGAAGTTGAATGTTATGTAAAAGTGCATCCGTTATTCGTGACGTAGGCCTAATGAACTTTTATGCAAATTTATGTTTATAACATGCCACATACCTAGGCCTACGCCATTATTATTTTTTGTTAGTACTGACAATTGTATGGTAAGTGAAACATTATTTTCTGACAAAGGAGAGAAAATTCTACACACAAAACATTTGGAATTTTGTGTAGAGTGAAATGTAATTTGTTAATGTGAGGTTGTGTTGTAACAATTTGGCACTGTCATTACGACTTTTTCTGCAATCATACTGTTACAATCCCTGTATAGTCTGATTTATTGATAATTGTACATTAATAGAGAGAGAGAGAGAGAGTGTGTGTTGCGTGCATATCATGTGTGCACATGCGTGTTTGTGTGTGTCTACCATCAGTACTAAGAATGAATAATGTAAACATATTTGATTTTGTTCTCTTTCTAATAAAATAAATGTGTACCTTCAATTTTTTAAATTCACATTTCAGAGATCTTGAGCTCAGGAACCTTGACCTATTTCATCTCAGCATAGATGTTAGATTGTACAGGAAACTGAGTGCGGGAAGCTTAAAAAAATATTTTTTCCTCTAAAATAAAATACCACAGGACATTTTAAAATTATCTGTCATATTCATACTCTAGTTTGCCATCTGGCCGCTCAGCGTACTGGTTACCAAACTATAGTATGCCACCATTCACCGCCAGAGGAAGCTAACAAACATTTATACCACGGGGAAATGTGTTTTCATGTATCGTAATTTTCTAGTACTATACAATTCTATAAGTCCTTTTGCATCTTTGTCAGAATTTTATTAGTTATTAAGCTAGCAGTCATTTGTCATCTTTATCAATTATGTATTTTGCTGATGTTTTGTACTGCTTTCAATACAATTTACTGTAAAAGGGTAAAAAAATTTGTTTGCTACAAATAACTTCAACAAAGTACATACAACATACAAATGACCTACAGATTCTAGCACACATTTGTGCAAGCATGCATACTCCCTATACTGTCATTTTTGACAGTTATTTCTGTAGCGAAGTGGAAAAAGAACACCTTGCAGGATACGTGCAGACTTATAGTCTGTCTCATGAAAGAATTTCATTTTTGACGGTTGTATATTGGCATACTTTTTTAGCTGTTTAAATGGAAATAGCGATGTTTTCCTCTATGACAGGTGATTTTTAAACAAACTAAGCTGACTGGCCAAATGTGCAGGATGTCAAAATTAAAAGTATTTTCCTGTATCTCTGTGCACACATGGTAATCTTCAGAACTGTCAAAAACTAATAAATGTAACCTAAGGTAGACTTATATTACACAATCGGACAGTCAGCAGAGTATGCTTTTGCACAAACTAAACAAGGCAGGGGAAAATACAGTTTTTTTACATGGAAACTGCTTTCAAATAGATGCCGACACGTATGTCAAAGAAATGGAATTCTTTTCGTGTGATACATTATAAAACCATAGCCTGTGTGTAATATTATAGTGCTCTGAAGAGCACTGCAAACTCTGATGGCTTGCCACATTGTTTGTCAGTAATCAGTAACTTGTTTTATGACAACTGATGACTGGCAATAACTTACACAGGAATTTAATGAAGGTTTTTTTATTAAAAAATACTTTCACTTGTATATAAAGTTTCTGAAGTTAAGTTACTGTTTTTTCGTGAAAACAATTTAATTTTTCTGTTCCCTTGTTAGAGGACATTCACAAAGATTATTTTATATGGAAAACCATAGTTTTTTGAACATCTATACAGACTTTTAGAGGGCAGTTGTTTTGACTCACATGCTACTGCTAATTTAACTGCACTGCACACCTTCTGGTGTTGCCATGATTTGCAGTTCTCGGTAAACCTACCCTTACACAGGGCGTTAATCAAAAGCTTGAGATAATGAGTATAAGTAACCTTTAAAGCTCTTTTAGCTGTATTGAAATGATAGCTGGCAAAACTAGTGAACTCGGTAAAATCAGAATGTGACCTTGGTATCAAGTCTTCATTAACAGGAAACACAACTTTGATGCTTAAGCCTACATATTTTTCTTGAGACAAGAGATAGCAGCAGTATCTTCTGAAGGATTTCATTTATATTCTGCATCTACTTTTGGAGATTTAGGGCCGTATCTATAGACCTCTTTCGAATGACAACCAACTGCTCACCAATGCTTTTTCTATGGGGATAGCAGTTGGTTGTCATTCGAAAGAGGTTTATAATATCGGCCCTTAGGGACAAGTTTCTTGTGTGTCACTGAACATAAATTTTCCTAAAGAATTTAGTTAGACTGCACACAATTTAGGTTACTAATCTTTGAAATTTGTTCATCGTAACTGTAGGCAAGATACAAGCAGTGTCTACATTTTAATTGTAATGAAAGCAAAGCAAAGAACATAATTTCACTTAAAAGGATTTTTAAAGCAGTGATTTAATTACGTTCAGTGTAACATGAATCCTTCGGATACCTTCAGGCTTCAATAATAGAAGTAAAAATAACTAACATTGTTTGAAAATTATTCCTTGACTTTAACATTCTGTAATAAGTTTAGGCTCTAATAAGCATACTTGCCGTAAGTGACAAGATAAATACAGTACCTAATAGAGTACCATTAATAAGAAATTAGATTTATTCTAAGACATTTATGTTGACGTAATTTTGTGGGTTACTGATGTATAGGTGCATATTAATTTTAAATGTACATATTCTAAACATTTTATACACAATACAATCAGTGGGGTTGTTTAAGGATAATTTGGCCACACATGACTGAGTTTGCTGATATTGTTTACAGTTTCTCTAAAGTTCACATAAATGGAATATTCCTGTAGCTGTTGTCCTTTAAGGAGGATCATTACCTGCCATCTTGGAATTCTTAAATTTTTGCTGTAAGTTCCATATAGTGAGATTTATTAAAATTTTCGTTCTAACATGGCACAGATATTACCTTCTTGAGCATTAACAAATTGTCACACCTTCCTTTCAGTACCTTTATATGATTTTGAGTAGTAAACTTCCAGAGGAATATCTGCCTTGTCAAAGCATAAAATGTTATAGAATATATTTATGTCTAATTAAATGCAGAAGTTCCATTATTCCGACACTACTTCTGTCTCCCATGTATTACAATATGTGATACATGACTAAAACTTTTTGTGCCTTATCTCAGTTACAATATTTCATAGACCTTGTCTTTTAAAGTGTATGTTGTAGTAAAGTACATACTATTATTTTTACTTGTCAAGTGGTTGCTGTCTTTGTTGATTGAATATACACTGCAAGTATTATAGACTACATTATCCATTTAGTATTATAGTAATAAGAAACTCATATGACTGAACCAATTTAAAAAATCAGAACATTTGTCTAGAACATGTAAATAAATATGAAATTGTGGAATTTTATTTATTTGAATGTTTTTTTTATATAAAAATTATGAATCATTTAGAACATTATGGTATGCCTGGTTCCCTAAGATTCAGTTTAGAGTTGCTTTTCAACTGTGTGACAGTGAATGTCCTGACTGAGATATATTCTATTTCATATAAGTTTGGATAAATTTGACAGCAACTTATGGGCAGTAATTTTTTTATTATTTTGTGATTTGTTGCACAATGTAAGATCAAGATGTTTTTAGCTCTAAAATGAGCCTGAAATGTCCATTTCAGCATTTGTAGTTTGTACTGCAAAGTTTGTCTTGTGTAGTGTTACAAGTAGCAGAATATTAAAAATTATTGCCCGTAAGTTGCTGTCAGATTTATCCAAACTTATGAAATGAAATATACATATGTTCTATGGCTTCTGCAGTTACAACCATCTGCAATGATGCCAGGAAGCTGCTTGTGCAAGTGCGTGAGGGCTTCGTCAAGCTGTCAGAGAAGATCCCATACCAGACATACTACCGCTACAATGACCACTGGAGGTTCGCCACCCAGCGCCTCACATTCCTTGTCTCTCTGATCATCTACCTGGAGACCAGCAAGTTGGCGACCCGGGAGGAGGCTGCTAATGCTCTAGGCAGTACGTTAATGCTTGCTTCCAAAGACTGAGTGAGGAGGTTCAGTTGTAAAACACTGGCCTCATGTTCAGGAGGATCTGGGAATCGATTCCTGGTCCAGTTTTATTAAATCACTCCAGATAAATGCTCGGCTGTTTCCTTACAAAAGGTTGTGGCAGGTTTTCTGCCTCTTTCTAATTCCAAGTATTTGCACATTCTCTAATGATCTTGCTGTTAATGAAATGTTAAGTCTTACTTACTTACCGTCCTTTAAAATTTGACGAGGTAAAGATGATGTGATGATTAATACCCCACGTTGTAATGGCAGCATCTGACAAAGTTAGGGGGCGGAGAGTGCTGGAGAAAAAGGGAAAAAAGTGGGAAAGATGATGATAACAATGACTTGGTAGGCGAGTCCGGCAAGATGTGGGCGATAAGGTTAGGGAAATAGACCTGCTAGCAGAGAGAGCTGAGACGAGATGGATAATGGGGAAGAGTACATGGGAGAAGCCACGAAGAAAAATCCTCGGATGATGACGGTGATGATCTCAGGGTCGACAGGCTGACGACCATGGGGCAGGCTACGTTACCAGTTAGTTCTGGCACCCTCCAAATACGAATTCTTCGGAGACCTGTCAGGGCCAGTCTCCATGCTACAACACACTCGTACTTGAAACACAAAGTCACTAGGGCGGGGTGAGCAACTATTAATTCAATAAAATACTGAGATCCATTTATACAGGTGGTTGCAAAATTCTGGGGAAATAATCCTCACATGTAGAGGAACAAAAAAAATGTTATGTGGACGTAGGTCCGAAAACGCACCGTTTCTGTGCTACAGTTCACAATACATGACATATGGTTGATAGCACGCGGACAGGTGTAACTGTAGGGTGTCATTACAGCAGTCCATAACATGTTACTGTGCCTCACACTATGCCACTTACACACAGACAGTAGGAACAACCGTGACAATTGTTAGGAACTTATGGAACAATATTGTCGGCACTTACGGCTTTAAAGAAAATGTTCAAAATGCCCTCCATCTGCACAAACACATGACTCGACCCGGTTCGACTCCTGGATATGTTGATGAATCCCTTGGGAATTTCTGATTACGTTGCACTGTGTCTCAATATGATTATCAAGAGTTTCCTTGTCTACAGGGGTTGGACACACAAGTGCCTTTAAATTCTGCCACAAATAAATGTCTAGTGGAATCAAATCAGGTCTTCTGGGTGGACATGAAATCAGGCCACCTCTACCTATCCAACACTCGCTAAACATTACATTTAGGTGTCGTCATGCACGGACAGAGAAGTGCACAGGAGCTCTATCATGCATGAAGTACATGTTCTGTCGTATGTGTAATGGGACATCTTCTAACAGAACAGGCATGTCGTTCGTTAAGAATGCTTTTTGTCTCTCACCATTGAGTCTTTGTGGCAGAAAATAAGGTCCTAATAATCAGTCACCCACGATGCCATCCCAAACATTGACAGAGAACTGTTGTTGCTGGCATGTTTGCACCATACTATGATGATTTTCCTGGGCCCAGATGTGTTCATTAATTATCTGGTCCTGTTTAAATGTTGCTTAATAAGTAAACAAGACTGTTTCACTGAAGGCAGGGTTCAAGCATTGTCCGTAAAACAAAAGGCAAAACGTACAACGAATAAAAAATCCGCAGGTGTCAGGGCCTGAACACGCTGTACATGGTATGGAATCGGCATGTTTTCATGAAGCACTCTCCAAACCAGCGTATATTTCACATTAAATGTAGTAGCTATTCTGTGTATGCTGACATTGGGGTCCTTGTCCACTTCAAGCAGGAATGCCTCTTCCAACGACAGCGTCCTCGTCCCTCTTGGCTGTCCTTTGTCTCGATTAATTGGTTTAAATGTTCTGTGTTCTCTAAGACGGCGGGATTGCTTCAAATGTACATCTATCTGGACACAGCCGTTGTGAGAAGCATGCACGATACAAACGTTGTGCTGCGCTGCCATTACTATGTGCCAACCCATACACGAAATGTGCATTAGTTAACTCAACATTGGAATATCCATTTTGAACCACTTCCTGCAGTGATGCAGGTCCATCTCAATGCTAGAGCGGGAAATGTGTGCATCCAATTCAATGGTTTGAACGACTCATCTGGTATAGGCCTGCCTACAGCTGCGATGGTGCTGGTGTTTGAGAGCTGGAAAGGAGGGTGAGATAAAGATGAAGCTAGCATGTGCATCAAGGTTCTCATCACTGCTATGCACAAGCTACTGAACTGGCATGCAGGTTTCCTATCACTGAGACAACTCACCTGGATTTGACTTTAAATGGTGACTATGCAACGAAGACCATTGCATGTCTGTCTCAGTTTTATTTCTGTCCAGGTATAGTATGCCTACTGCACACTATTTTTGTCCCATGTTGGAGGTTTTCGAATTTTTAATAATAGCATGTATGCTACTGTATTTTTAAAATACAATTCCGTCATTGTATGCAATGTGCTTTATTTTCATTGGTAAACATATTTTAGATAAATTTAAAAGTTTTGTCTTTAAAATTTTCCTTGAACACACTGAAATGTTATTAAAGTGAAGTGACCACTTTTGAGAAAGTCAATCATAGGCTTTTTTGTTTGTTTACTGTGCCACCAATAAATTCATTTAATGTCATTGTTTGAAAAACTAGGCCTGCCTAGCTCAAAAGGTTATCATTTGTGTAAAAAAAAAAAGTCAGTCTCTGTTACCAAGGCTATGTATTTTTTTTTTTTTTTTTTTTTTTTTTAATTTTCTAACACGATGATGTCTTTGTACATAGCTATAACTATCAGTGGTTTCCTGAAATAAAAAAATCTAATTTACTGCAGTTATGTTTATTGCCACCGTTCTAGGAAGAGAACTATTTATATGAAAATATGGCCTATACAACTTAAATGCACAATATGTATTAACTGCATTGTCCTAAATTTTTACTTGTCTGTAATGTCTGGATGTTAGGGTGTAAGTTACATTGCAGAGAACTGTGTTGCAGTACAAACTGAACGTGAAAATGGCTTTCACCTGGATCTGGAAGATTACTTGTTTGGGCTGCTTCAGTTGTCATCTGAACTTGTAAGTAGTCTCCACACTGGAAAGAGTAGTTGATTTATCTGTTATGTACAACAGTTTAAAATTTTTTGTAATTTTTATTTTTATGGTGTTTTTGTTGGTGTATAGAAAGTAATAATATTTAATGCAGTTGCCAATTTAGGCTACTCTTTAAGTGTTTAGACTGATACTTTTATGAAGAAAGAAGTCTTAAAACAAAAATATATTTGTCTGATACTGTATTAATTTCGTACTATGTACAGTAAACCCCCGTTTTACCGGACTAGTTGGGGGGAGGTGTGGTCCGGTAAATTGGGAAGTACCAAAATCGGCACACGGAAATAAACAAGCTGATATGTAGCAGTGTGATAGCTTGGCAACGCAGCATGTTTGTTGTCGTCAAATCTTTGGAAGAGATAGGCGAGGGGGAAGGTTTGTGATGACTTGCGAGTGTAGAAAGATAAGCATGTGCCTTGTCCGCTCATGGAGATAACCAAGTGTGGTGGGCGGGGGAAGAATAGAAGGAGAAATAGACTTACTATCAGCTTGGCTTCATGTTACGTTATGTTGTGTTGGTAACCTGTGACACGTGAACTTGAGCTACTGTTTTATATTTCACAGCTAAACATATAACACAAATAAAAAATGTCCAGCTAAGCTACGCTGTTTGCATCCTGACGCAGTATCGTATACCATGTCTGTTAGATAATAATCTAGCCGCCGTCCTTGAGACTCTTACTGAAAAGGATGGGGCAGAAATGCTGAGCGTGAGAAAGGCATGTGTTGTGCTAGTTTATCCGTAGCAGATCTTATCTCTACATCTCGCACATTTACATCACACGAGCGTTGTTGAACATACACTGCCTCGTCGTGCAAAGATGCAGTAGCAAGTTTCATGTGTTTCCTGGGTGCCTATACTTGAGTTTTTAGTCGCATGCAACTTGGAAACCCGAATTGTATTTTTTTAGAAACTTGGATAAAGGTTTTTACGATTTTAACTTAAAAGAATGAAATGCCGAACAATAAAACAATCTCCATGTCCTGAAAACAACCACTCGGTTTCTAACTCGCATGCGACTGAAAACTCGAGCATAAGCCCCCTGCGCCATTTTTTGTTCAACATCATATTCAACTTATCTTTTGCTTTACGAATGTCAGACACAGTTTGTTTCGTGACACCATAATCAGCACACAACTTTGCTACTGAAACACCGGCCTCTTAACTTTTCTATTAGTTCAATTTTTTTGCATAATGTCAAAGTTACTTTCTTTATTTTCTGTCTTGTTGCAGACGCCATTTCATTAAAAAACAAAAAACGCACAATCTTTAACGTGCACGTACATCAACTACCTAAAAAATTCAAGTGGACACAACAGTCGTTCTTGCCCGGACACGTCAAAACACCGATGAATGAATAGCTCTGCTTACCGTATTAAGCGCTCTACACAATTACACGACGCGATGCGGCGACACAACGAAGCGAAAGCCAACAACATCGTAAAGCATCGCCGGCAGTGCTTTTTGCAATGCGATGCGAGGCGATACAGCTAGTGGAAGAAAAGTTGAAACGGCCTGCCATCTGTGTGTAGACATTTGAACCACATGCGGCAATTACGAAAATTTACTCGCAGGAGTAGGGTACGTTATTTCAGTTACGTGAGCAGGTTTCGTCAATTAGATTAGATTTATTTTTTGTACATGATAAATATTTTGCCAAATGCTACATCCACAGTTCATTCTTTGCACTGTATTTTATTTATATTTAAATATTATGCTAGTTCGGTAGTTGACCGAGAGGTCATAGCCGGATTTTCGAACACGGGCTGGTTTCACTCGGGTTGAATTTAAAACACCTTAAACTTTAAACACTACCCTCGTGAATTTTCATAAGTACCTCTATAGCAAAATATGTGGCGGGATGTCAGGTTATGTTACTGTGAGGCAGGTAGAAACATATAATATGTGTTACCTAAATCAATCAATATTCCATCCTTCGTTCCTTCCCTCTCATTATTTTTCTCTTGTTTACTGACATCACAATAGTTATTTTTCACATTCTTGCTTCTGATTGGCTGTTGTCTTTGACATCATCAGCGATATCGCCCGGGCGGCAAGTCAGCCTCGTCGCTTGGTGAGATGTCGCGCATCGCGAACGATGTAACTGAGATTGGTTCGTTTGGTGTGACGTCATGTCGCGTCACGTAATTGTGTAGAGGGCTTTACACGGCTATCTGTGTGCGCACGACTGATATCACTCATCAAAGCACAATAACCAGGTAGATATTGCGCTGTTGATCTTACAGTCCCGTAAAAAATTCAGGTAGACAATCATTCTTGCCCGGACACGGCACATACCCCGATGCGCGATTAAAAATAGATCTGTCTACCATCTTACACGGCTATCCGTGCACTGCGCCTGATGTCACTCACCAAAGCACAATAACCAGGTAGGTCTTGTGCTGCATGTGACAAACAGACCCGACGTTGGAATAATTTTGTCTCGCCAGATTTTGTCCGTTGAATCCGAAGTCCGCTGAATGGAGGTCCTATAAAACGAGGGTTTACCGTACTTATGTGTTTGTCATTGTCGTTGTCTTGTCTGAGTCATGTGCTATATTGTATGTCACTAAATCTAAAACTTCGGTGTGTACATTTTGTCTTGCATTTTTTGTGTTGTAGGGCCTATATAAATTTACTTAAGGTTTGTGTGTGTGGGTGTGTGTTAAATGTACAAAATATTCCTTGTAGCAGATTATTGTACTTTAAACCTTGTTTGATTAGATAACCCATCATTCAAAGTTATTAATGTTTCTTGGTCATGTAAATAAGTGTGTTTTCTATCATGTACATATTACTGTCTTTATATATTAGTTTGTTTTGACTTGTTCCACATCCTTGAGACTTTTGTACTCCCATAGGATCAATGGAATGCAATAAATAAAATAAACTACTACAGTAGACTCGCTGGAATCATGCCACGGATAATCCAGCCTCACCTTCAGGGGGGACAAAATGGCACAGAGTTTACTTTACTTTAAACTTTTTCTGCAACTTCTTGAAATAGTTTTATTCATTGTACAGACTGTATATTAAAATACAGTAACAGTATTATCATTTGTTGAATTGCAGATCTGTTTTTATGTGACCAACATTGAGCTGTTTATTAACTGGTAATTCAGTTTCGCCCTAAACTGTATTTTGATAGTTGAAATACATAAGTACTTCATGTAAACACGACCAAACATTTTGTATAGAGTAACTGCCAACAAATACCGTTCCCCCTTCTTTCCAGAAAGTTTTACTTATTGTGAAGTTTAAAGATTTTTCAGTTATTTTTATTCTCAGTCAAATTAGAAAATGTATTCCTGTAATGTTTATTTATTGTATACAGTAGTACAGTACATACACCGAAGTGTATATGTTTGCTAATTGCAAAAATATATTTTTTAACACCAAACAGTTCAAGTTTAAATGCATGTTGCACACAGCCAACACAAGAGTATAAAAAATAAATACCTGTTTCCTCAAGAGGCACATACTGTATCTTCTACATGCTGTTACAGTACATATGTACAGTACTGGGGTTAGATTTATCTAAAAATTATGTGTACAGTATTTAATTTCAGTTGAATATTGGAGCCAAAATGACGACACTTAACATTTTGAAAATTATCGTAAAGTGAAGCATTTTATGGAGACATGTCGTTGCTTGTGAATGTTGCAGAGTTGCAGAAAACTGCACACTAAAACAAAAAAGTAGAAAAGAAAAGCCATTATAAGCTATTGTCACCAAACACACAAAATATGTTAAGTTCCAGAAAGTAGAAAAAAAAATTCCAGAAATGAATACACAGTAAGTATAGTCTTATCCAGAAAGACAACACAAAAAGTAAAATAACAAAAAAAAAATTGTTCATGTGAAAAGTGGTCACAAAAATGGACGAGGACCATGATGACAATATAAATTACCAGCGTCTTGAATGATTGTGAACACAGACGAAACAGTGAAGAAAATACAGATGAAAGTGTTAACGCTTCCTTAGATGACAACAGATGCAACATTTTAGGAACTGTTATCTGTTCCCGCCTTCAGGCACATGTAGAACTGAGGAACTCCAGCAGACTGACTATGACAGGAAAACAAAGGTCCAAGGTATGTAACATGCCTGCTTATAGTTCAGCCAATTACAATGCTGCCACTTCCTGATTGATCACACATCATATAACGGGTTTGTATGCAGTGAATTGTTATTCAAGCTCTATTGTTTTGGTATTTAATATTTTTGTTTTAAAATATTCTTTGCCATAATTTCAGGTACTATATGTAGTGTACATTACTGTAATTAAGTTTTCCTTCCAAACATAAACTGTTTCTATAGTTGACTATGCTACAGTATTTTATTATTACACTGTGAAGAATAATTTGACCTGAGGTGTGGGTATTACCTAAGTGAAAGGTGATGTTATATGCAGGAAATATGAAATACGTACCTGTACCCTTTGTTGTTTTAGGCAGGAAATGAATTCATAAGTGTTATTATAGATTATCCTATATTTTAATTATGTTGTGATTTGCAGCAAAAGAAAACAACATAATCTTCTTAGGCTCATTATCTAGACAGGATTTTGTCACACCACAAATATACAGTACCTAATATTCTTTTAAATTTTTCCTCCGTCTTTACTTGCAGTCACGCCTTGCAGTCAACAGTGTCACCTATGGTGACTATGCTCGTCCTATTGAACTGTCTCGTTTTGTTGCTGAACTAAATGCAGGATTCCGTCTGCTGAACCTCAAGAACGACAACCTACGGAAAAGGTTTGATGCTCTCAAGTACGACGTTAAGAAAATTGAAGAGGTTGTGTATGACTTGACTATACGTGGACTCAAGCCAGAGTTGGTTGGTCAGCAACCAGGCAGCCAGGAGGAACACACTGGGAGTGTTGTCTAGCTGTAAGGGATTGTTCAAGAATAACTTGTGTGTCATGTCTTTTCTGTGCTGTATACCTACGTACATGGACATAATTTTTATTGAATACTTTTTACAGTGTTATTATCATGTTAGCATAGTGTTCTTGTTTTAGACGCGTATGCTCATATAAGGAACAAGAAAATGTAGTTCTGTTAGTAAAGTATGTAGTGCTTTAGTATTTACAAAAGCTTGAGAAAAAAAATGTTAGTAAATCGGGGAATAATTTCTCGACATTACTGATCTGTTTGTAAGAAAAGCTCCCATTATTCACATAGAAACTAAATTGATTTACTGTTTACAACGACTGCTGGTCAAGCAATGCTTATTTCATCTGTTTCCAGAACTCCCACCAAGATGTTAGTTTTTAATGGTACACTTTATAGCACTTGTAACATACAGCTCTAATTATAGATCACAACTCATAAAAATATACTGTGAGTATTGGAGAAGGAAGAACATTTCGTATGACTATACACATTTATATTCTTGTTTGATAGCATAAATTAGTTTAAGAATTAAACGTGAATTGAAAATACTGTAGTGATTATCTAGTCACATTTCTCTGAAATCTTGAATGTTCTTTCCGAATTGATTGCATTACCTGGAAGAGTAGTGTAAATGGCATGTTATTGAGGTTTAAGGTAACAAGTGGAATGTGTATTTCACACTTAACAAGAGTGTTTTTGATTTTCATTCTGTTGTTCCAATTAAGTTCAACTCGTTGGTCATGACGATTTTGTGTGTGTACAGTACTTCCCATCTCAATAACTCAGTGTGCTGTTATGTTTGTTGGAACTTGTAAGATGGATTCAAATCTGTTTGTCACACCACATTGAACAGTGAGTTTCCAGGGTGCAGTTGGCAGTACTTGTGTGCCTTTTGTCTGCCTAACATGAACAGCTAGAAGAAAGAAGTAGCTAGAAATAGACAGTGATGAATAGAATTTAATTTCCTTTGTGGTTGAGCACCTTTTACCACCTGCTGTAGTCCTCAGATATACACATGGGCGAGAGCAGCTTCCCTCGTAGTCATTTTGTACATTTGTTACTGGAAATTTATTTTGGCGGACTGCATCACACAGTTTGATGTGGTTAAGCCTGGTTTTTACTAATGAAATGTGAAGTTCTGCACAGTTTAACTCTGCTCGACTTGTAAAGTTGTACAGGGTATGATAATCATATAATTAGTGTGTGTCAGAAAGTCCATATTACAGTAGAACCTCGTTAACAAAAACCTTGTTAGTACCAACATAAATGGCTGGAAATAGGCCGCTAGGCTAACAAAGTAATGTAACAGACAGAAGTACTAGTACTTACAGTTGATATTTGTACTGCTGTTACATTACCTTGTTAATACCAAATTATATTACTATGTTTGGTGGTTAAAAGGATTCAAAATTTGTATTCTGGGGATAAACGGAAAAATATTTACTGACTCTTTAGTTTTGTAAGCATTTGTTAATATAAACCTTATTATTGCAAACTGCCAAATTTTATGTCCCTTCAGGTTTGTATTAGAGAGATTCAACTGTATTGTGTATCATTGTTGTACTGAATCTTTCATCTGTGGCAAAAAAAGCCACCAAGACTGGCATTGGTGTATGCTTCCTTGCACTGACTTTAGCCGTGTGCAGTCATTTTCTGGCATTTATAGCCTGATTTATGTCTGGTCTAGCTAACCAAAAAGCCTTGTGGAACCCTATTTGGAATTAAACGAGTGTACTTTTCAGCCAAAGTACAAGATAAGATGGCAAGTTTTGAGAACCCAGGTGGCAGTTAACTAGGGAAATGAAGTTTTTTGTTATAGGGGAAGCTCAGCAGTACAAAGATTTCCAGGAGTCTCGTGCAATGTACCTATTTGTTGGAGCCCCTAACATAACAGTACAGTAAGATCTGTTGCGCAATGGTATTCTGCTGAGACGTCAGCATCATTCTTCTAGGTAGGCATCCAATTCCACGAAGTACACTGACCTCACATTTTGAATACCAACCTTGATAATCACTGACAATATATAGTATGGTGTGTGCTGTATAATTAGTCGTTGTTGTAACTCAGGTTTTTTTTTAACGTAATTACTGTAAATTTTGTTCATGTCAGCATGCAAGCGCTCAAGTTTCATGTTGTGTTTGAGTATAGTTGAGTACCGGTAGTATTTAATCAGTTCATTTAAGCTTGCATTAGAATTTTCATGTTAAGGTTTTATAAACATTATACAGTAGATAGGTGTGAATATGTCGTGTGTATTTACATACATTTTAATATCAAAATTTAATTTCCGAAGTTTTATAAAATTTACACTACCTAAGTAGATTATTTTATCACTGTAAAAGAAGTAAACAAGTAGGTACTATATGTGACTGCAAATTTTAAAATTGCTTTCTGTGTTAATGTTAGCAGTGACATTTTCACGAAATTTGAATTTGCTTTTTCAAAATGGAGTGTTTCTATTTTAAAATCTTCTTAAATTAATTGAATAGTCTCTGAAGAATCAGTTGTATCATAGAAGAAAATACTTTCACATTTATTTTTCTAAATGACATCCATAAATTGAGAGGGCTACTAACTCCAGTGCTTGGAGCTGCTACAATACGTTCCTTATGAAACTTACTTTTGTACAAAGTATTTTGAAATTGTAATTTGTATATGGATAGTAAATTTTGTGGTAAGAATTAATAAACACTGTAATTTTTATATGCATATTTTATAAAACATTTTTGTGCTGCATATTCTACAACTTGTGAAACAAAACTTATTTAAAAACAAACTTCTGTACGTACTTGAGTGCCCTGAATCTGTTAATTACAAGTTTTTAGCTTAACAGGTTGATTTTAAGTACCTATTAAGAACCAAATATTGTGAATAGTGTGTGTCTCATATTCACGAGTTATGTTCTGTGTAGTAGTGGTAATTATTATTTTGTTTACAGCCTGATTTTATGTGAAAACACTGATGAGTTGTCAATCTGTTACATCCAGGATTGATTAATTTTGCTTCACTTCTATTCCATAGTGGAGTCACTTATAATTTCAGGTGCAGCAATGCTAAGACAAATTGTACATTATGTAGTTGTTACATCTTTAACGCCGTTAGTTTTTCCTAACAAATAATATTTTCAGTGGCAGATACTTCTAACAAGTGTATGGTGCTGTCATTTAGCGGAAGGTAGCAGAACTGTATCAGGCAGTACCTCACTTTTTTTTATTCATATATTTTTTTGGAATTTTTATTTTGAGGGACTTTTTTGATATACGATAATATATCTTCGACTAGTTAACTGTGAAAGAAGTGTTGCAATGTGGGAATACCTGTGTGGTTATTAAGTCGTCGTGTTTTTTAAAATCTTGATTTTATGAGTTCTTGCAATCTCCGAGAAAGACCTTAAATCTCTGACTCATAAAATTGTCCTTAGGACTTATGTGGCCCAAATATTACTTCTTAAGATTGGCGTTCTGCTGTATACAAGGTACTAAGTTGTGATGGAACTGGCATACCTATTCAAAGAATTATTTCACTTACATAATACGTTGGGGGATACAAATAAAAAACATAATACCCTACATAAAATACCGCTAATCACCATCACATAAAACACTGGATTTAACATATTGATATGTCCATTGCAGTTAGTACTGTCACTTAATGGGATGCTAGTAAATTTACTAATTGAATTTGTATTAAATAACAGTTGCGGTTCAAATTGTATGTACCTGTGCATCAAATACATGACACGCTGTGATCATAGTATTTCAATATGTGAGAAAATGTGCATGAAAAAAAGATTCATTGCAACTTTACAACTAACCAGCAGTTAAAAATAACTATTAATTTCCAAAATACGTGTGATGTTACATGTTGAACAGTACCTATATTGTGTAACTACAGTACAAACAAATATACAGTATCACTAGGTTGGCCGACATAACGAAGTCATAACTTAATTTTATTACAAATTCATATTTTGATAGGTAAAAAAAATTGGTCAATTGCTTTCTAATGTATTATGCATATGTACAGTAAACTCCCGATTATCTGTGTTAATTGATGACGTGCAACGCACAGATAATCGGGAAAATATAAATTACCTAAAAATAGAATATTTTTATTTTGTTAATATATAAATGTAAAAAAAATTGTATTTACTTATAGTTAATTCAAATACCATAACGACTTATGGTTTTGCCTACAAATACTGTATTTCACAACCTTTTCAAGAATATTAATAAAAATATGTTGGGTGCACGGTTAACACAGTTGCCACTCTTTATGTTCCAAAAAGGGAGTTTTTTACAAAAATTTTAAATTTTTACAGTGTTCAACATAAAGAAAGCCGCACAGATAATCTGAAAAACTGGTTAATCTGTGCACTGATAATCAGGAGTTTACTGTACTTCATATGTTATTTATTTTTATGATCAAAATTGAAATATGTAACCATTTTCATAAACAAATTACTGTACTGTCACAATGAAGCCATGATAGTAACTGTGTAGCATCTAATGAAAGGCAGCATAATTATTAATAAAACTTTGTTTCTCCAATAAGAATTACTCCCCATTAATGAAATGGTGGGTGGGCATTTACCACTGATTATATAGGTATCTAGTAACATCTGTACATATGACAGTAAGAAAATACCATATTTCTGTTTGTGGACTGTGAAATGAATACATAAATGGAATTGCTGTGTTGTGTTTCATGTAAGCCAGCCTTTTTCATGTGCAGCTAACATCCCTGTGAAGAGTAGGTGCTTGAAAGTTGTGTGTGTAATTTTGTACTGAGAATAAGAATTTTAAAAAATGTCCTGTAATGAACACTTGATATAATTTTGAAACTATTTTTTGTTTGTTTACTCTCAGGAAAATAAATATGTGTTTTGTTCAAATAATATATTATTGTGCAGTTTGTATCTTTTACCTTTAAAATTTCGGTATTTAAAATATTTGTAACTAACTAACTTTACAGATACCGTAAGGTAGTCTATGCGGAGATGTTTTGTACTTTGGAGACTCAGAAAAAGCAGTTAAAGACCGTAAACGGACACAGACGTACAGACCTTATGCCCTATCACTCTTACGAGTAAAGTGTCAACCTGTTGTGCAATGTTTCTGTTGTCCAACTGGAACTATGGTATGTGTTAACAGGGTGTCTACCAGTCACAGAAGTCACAAGAAAGAGACAGATTTTAAGTGAGGTTGCAGAAGTTACGAAAAAGTTCCGAATTTAACATAGAGTGACAGATTTTATAAGTGGGTAGAGTCTGCTTCAAATAAGTCTATAATCCAAGGTGATGCACAGAAGACGAAAATGGGGGTACGGGTTGTTCAGTTTGCCGGTGCTGCTGTATCTTGTATGTAATGTCTAGATTGAAAACATCAGCCGGAAAGTGGTGTAGTAAAGAAAAACACCTGAATAAACCCGACTCAAATACAGCGTGCTGTTTCCGCTGCTACCAATCGTGTTTAGGTAGTCATGTTCAGATGCAAATGTTTTTACATTTTTACATCAGTATTAGTGCACAAAACTGCTGTTGATACATTGTGAATTCATCGTTGGAACAATTTTAGTTTTTTTGCTAAGCTATCATAATTAAATATTTGGCATTTATTTTGACGTAACAAAAATCGTAGAGATGACTGGAAGCCTAATCTTATGATTTGTCAGTGTACAACTCAATAAATGCTATAAACAAGACAGTAAAGATGCTTAAAACATAGTAAATACAAATGGGAACAATGTTGTGGATCTTTAATACAAACAAATTCAGATAAATCAGATTTTACAATTGCAGCAAAACCAGCCTGTGCTTTTGTTGAATTTGTAGGTACATTCCAGACATTAGTATTTGGAATTTTTATTTAAAAAAACTCATTGCCAGAATAAAAAGCTTTATTTGTTAGATAATTTTATAATGGTTTGAATTTATTGAAATGGCTGAGATCGAAGTAACTTCTTTTGCAAACTGGTGTAAGAGTTTCCCAGCACTTTGGTAAAAGCGGTTTTCGGCTTTTTCACCCAACTGGTGAAAAATATAATGAATTATTTGTTTTACTCTGTTTGAAGAATACAAAAATTAAACAACTTCTATTAAATAATTATGTAGCTAAGAACTTTATTTTTGTGTGTACTGTACGTTTTGTGTTAAATTCAAAACATGAACATTTCAATTGATACTACCCTATCTAAGGATATTATTTTATGATAACATTACCTGACATATAGCATTTATGTTGGTGAAATAGATTTACTGTAGTGTGGTTGATGATTGGGCCGTTATTTATAGTCTTTTTATTCTCAGCTTAACGACTCTCAAGGTATTGAAAATGTTCTTCCTTAAATTGAAGTAGTTTTTAAACTGAATGATGAAAGTATGTTGGGACTTTAAGCTGAGAGATTACTGTATTCCATTTTATCATCATTGAATATTGATAGTGTTTTTGTTAAAATTTATGTTACCAGTTTTTTTATAGCAAAATTACTAGTCGAACCCCGATTCTACGGACACTCACGGCTCCCCAAAATATGTTCGTACGACCGAGTTGTCCGTACGAACTGATAGGACAAAATTTCGGCTTGACAGCAAACACCCCCCCCCCCCCCCCCCCCCCCCCCCCC
>PNEQ01116900.1:0-11281 GCA_003012365.1 Medauroidea extradentata | reverse complement strand
TAAATAAAACGACGGAAACAAGAACGCAACGTCGCCATTAACTTTACATGCAGCTGGCAATATTTGCCGTGTTTACTTATGCCACTGGCAAATAAGACATTTAATAGTGTTTCAGGTTGATAAAGAATAACCCTCTTGATAGGATGCTGCAATATAAACAAAATAATATCGTAAATGTACGTGAATAATTTCTAAACGTAAACAATTATTAACAAGGCATGTTGGTTTCTCTTTACGGGCAGTAGTTGTATTCACGTCTTTTTTTATGTATTAAGTTAACGTTTGTATTGTGCGATAATATATTCTGACTTAAATTATACTTCATTTGTTCAGAAAAGACTACAAAGTCAGTTAAAATGAACAAAAACATGTAGCGCAACGTCTCGTAAAAATACGATACAACATATGTACATTTGCAAGTTTCTTTTGAGAAAATAAAGTATTTTATCTTACTTCCTATAATAAAACATAGAGAAGTGAAATTTTCCAATGCAATTGTGAGCAAAATATTGTCCGTAAAACACGAACAAGTTAAATTAAAGGTAAATGTCTACCTAAATACACGCCCTCAGCGTAGCATGTAGGCCTAACTTCAAAATAGCGTGTATAAATGACTCGTGATTATGTTTGGCCTATTACGAAATGATATGTAACCGATATAGTTTGACGTGTACACTTTCCACTTCGAAACTGTAATCAAAATCCAAATTGCAGTCCTTATATTAAACCTCTGCGAGGCCCCTGGCATCATCTAGAGAAGAGGCCCCTTTTGCAGGAATGCACTTACCCCAAACTTTGACCAGGGGGTCCGGGGCCCCTCCCCCTCAAAAATTCGTATTATAATATGCAAAATGGTGTTATTTTAGGAGTTTTCTTTTACATTAACATAAGTTTACTTCCTGTAACACAAAAATACAATTCCAAAGTTTTTTCAATGAAAATATTTCTTTACTCTACGAGTCTTACATTATAAAGTTAATAGAACTATTATTAACATTTTGATGATATCAATACTTGCATTAGTAAGCAGTCCTATAATGGTTTTTAAATGATGCGAGCTGCTACTGATTAATATATGAGGTTAAATTTAAATCAGTAAATAGTAATATAACTCGAATTAGGATCAAAAGTCAGAATAACCGCGCTCCACAAAGAAAATTTAGTTTTAAATTACTAGTGAATGTTGTAATAAAATCAAACTTTTATTTCAATTATGAAAAATAAGTGTTAACGAATATTTTAAAATAAATTTCACTTTCCCCGAAAAAACACTAAAGCTTACTTCAAAATTATTAGCCTCGTGCACTTAATGTCTATCAATATTATTTACATTATGTAAAATTGCAGAACGTAAATTACATAGGCTTCTTTCTATATTTTTGAGGCAGAGTCTTTAATGACATCACTGAAGTCTAGCGCTCTAAGTATATCACATTCGATACTGACAATGCTCAAACGGTATAATCGTTCCTATTGCATAACACTTTTTTTTTTTAGATTTTTAATAATCTTCCGTTTAGAAAATGATCGTTCACCCAAAGTATTCGACACCATCATTGATAAAAACATAGTCAGAGATATTTACACATTCGGAAATGCTAGCAACAATCCATTTTCATACATATCATGATAGATGGCTTGCAGAATTTAACTTCTTTGAGGGAGTATATCGATACCCAACATCCTCATCTTCCAAATATTCTTCGCACATTGCAATATTTTTTCCCCTTCTGCTTCACTAGAATTTGCACAATTGGAACCGTTGTAAATGTGTACAAGCTGCAGATTGTCTTTATTTCCTCTTAAGATAACATTTTTAGTGTAGGCATTCTTCAGCAAGCTCCGATTTGCTTACATCTTTTTTGTATACAGAGGCTAAATCTTCACAACAAATTTTCAGTGGAACTATGGTGTGTGTGTGTTGTGTGTGTGTGCGTGCGCGTGTGTGTGTGGTTTTTTTTACATGCAATATATATAGATTGCATGTAACATACACATAGGCCGAAGTATTAGTGATGACCAAAAGTAATATATAATCCATTTATAACAAGAAAGTATCACTATTTATTCCTGCAAATTATCATTGACTGAAAGATAAGAACCAAGAACAGTTATTTTTTCAAAGTTTTCACCATACTCTTTACACTTCTGTTTTAATTTCAATTAAATTCTAATCCTTTTGAAACAAGCATTTTATTCGTACTGTAAATTGGTACACTATCGCACAGCTCATCTCTATTTCTGTGGTAAACACTTACCGGTAATACAGAATAATTTGTTTCCCTTGAACGCAGCAAAATAAAAAAAATTATGTGTTGTTACGCACACAAACACTCAGTTTTATTATACGAGGTCAGACAGAATCAAATTGAAGGAAAAACAGAAATTATATTACCTATACAGCCTCTTAATTAACATTCCAAATTTTTCAAAAAATAATATTAAATTTTTGAAATTAATTTCTTCACTTAGTAGTACATGTGTTTTTTACTTGAAAATTAAAATTTAATCCAAATCATAATATTGGTCATGGAGCTAAATATATTACATTAATTATAATGGAAAAGTTGTTTTCCAGAGGAATAAGGAAATACTCAGTGGTACAGAACTGGATTAGGCTAAATACTGTTAGAACTGGGCTGGGAATATTGCAGAGTGGGATGAGTGAAATTACCTGGATGGGTTGACTCCGGATAACTTCACTTTTGTTTCAAAATAAATAAATGGCATCATTTTCGTCATCATATTCCTGACTTTTATAACTCCTCTTACAATTTTGCGACGTAATTCACTTTTTCTACAATGACATTTCTGCTTTTATTTTTTTGCAAGTTGTTTCTCCAGCACGCAAGAAAATGTCTTTCCGGGCGTTACTAGTATGTTTCAAGTACGTCCGGCACACTGCTACCTAATGTCAAAATTTTAAACATAAAAATTGCATTTAAAGTACTAAATATTACTACAAGAAAATACTGGAAATCATAACAGAATAATCATAACCGAACATATTTAATTATTAACTATTGTTTTGAATCAAAATAAATAAACGGCTATTAGTTATTTTTAAATGGAACGTTCCAACCTTAGGTTGCAGTACAGGGCTAATGACGCACACTGTTGCCAGGTCGCAGCGCCGTGTTACAAGTCCGGGAGATGTACTTCAAATTTTGTGTACTAGAATGTTATATTTTACTTTTTTTTAATTACTATGTTGTAGTTGGTATAAGATTAAGTTTCAAAATAGATAACTAATTACATTTTATATTACCTTAAAATAAGAAACAGTTTACATACTCCACTGTTAAATATTCATTAGAATGACTGTGATAGGCATTTCGTGAGGAAGTAATTACTTCCATATACTGTACCTTTTAATCATTATAGCAACTCCTGATTTTTGTATTTGATCTAGTTTAGTTTTTTTTATTTATTTGGTCATTTATTGCATCCTGTTTTTCACAATTAACTACACACACACACAGTATAACAACTATTATACCTGTACATATTTGCAGTATAGGATTTGTCTCATTGAAAAAAAAAATATCTTGCACTGTGAAACATTCCTACACACAGTACCATTCATCATAGACATATTAAAAATATATAAATACTAGCTGTCCGTTTGTTGCTTCGCCAGCGTGTACTATAGAAAAGAGTAACTAACTTTTAATTATGTATTAATTGATGGTGTTACTATATTCTCTATATATCTTTAAAACAACAAATGCAAACAGCTTTACCCTTACCACTTCGCTGAGCATACTTTAACTGCGGAACATCTTTGTTTTTAATTCATTTTTATTTCTCTATAAAATAGCTGCCATGTGAAATTCTGTAATGTAAACAGTAACTGTGGATAAAATATGTGATGCAGGCATTTAACAGCTAGCGTACTCAATAACAGTGCATTATAAATTGTCTTAGCTCAGTGCAAAAACTATGCGCCACGGCCGTAGAGAAACAGGTCTGGACACTTTAGTTGAAAATTGACCCTGTTATGACTGATTGGCGCCACTGGCACTGTGGGGTTGTTTTAACATTGCGTAAATGGGACTACGAGGAGCAAACTCGTGTCGGAGCTGCTAGGAGAACTGCTAGTACGACCTTAAACTGCAATGTTAAAACAACCCTTCATTGCTAGTGGCGCTTTCAGTCATAACGGGGTCAACTAAATAGCATTGGTAGATAGGCGAGTGTCCAGACCTTAGAGTAAATATCGGGTAGAGGGAGTATCCTGTATACCGCTGCGTACGAAATTGTGTGTTCAACATGTGTCACGTGACTTTAGTGAAATATGCGCGGGAGATTTGAAATAACATTGAGAGAAAATATAATAATTGCTTAGTAATCACAACTATGTTGGGTTATTTTGGTTCCTTATGAATATATGAAGTTAGGAGAGCATTATACCATATTATCGCATAGTATAATTGCGTAGAAATTTCAGAACAAAAAACGTAAACAATGTCTGCCACGTTACTGTTTTCCTTAACCCAGCTGTTTTTAGTAAAAAGTAAATATTAGCTGCATACAGTACTTACTATAAGGTTTTGAACCGAGATCTTGGTGGCACCACATGACTAAATATATATTCTGGAAGGTACGCCATGAGTTTCAAACAACACGACTGCATTTTAACACCGAGAAAACATAAATAAACGATACCAAATTCTCGAGACCATGTTCGACACACATTTGTGACGTCATGTTCCCTCTACTATATATTACCTCTATGGTCCAGACCTGTACTTCTATGACAGTGGTATGCACACTATAGCTCGTTGTTTTAAGCTGTGAAATCTTGCTACGCCAAAGACATAGACAAAAAGGTTTATCTTAGTGGGAGGGAAGTGGGTGGAATTTGAACCGACCGCCCTAACAGCAGTGCCAAAAACATATAGCATTATCGTGAACTTAGTGAACTGCAGCCAAACAACAAGGAGGTCAAGTTTCCATGTGAGTGTCCCGACCTGTTTTTCTACGGCCGAGGCCAAAGACAAAACAAGACAAATCTTTCGCTAAATGACTACTAGCGCTGTGACAAAAGAGTCACATTTTATTCCTCCGTGTCAAGACCTTACCATCACAGACCATGTGTTTGATTAAACGATTAATTGTCAAAATATATGTCGTTGATTATCGTGTCCTCTCTATAACAACAGAATCATAGAGGTAATATATAGTAATATAATATATTTACTCTAAGTACAGAATAAATATATAAGTAGTTTTTATTTATTCTGTGCCTTAGAGTAATATATATTACCTCTATGTTCTGTTATATAGCTTTGTGGTGACGCGTGGTTTCCTCTCTATAGTTATTATCTTAGAGCATGGATATGTTATCTATGCTCTAAGGTTATTATCTTAGAGTTGTTATCTGTGCTCTAAGGTTATTATAAATATATAGCCCTGTGATGACACGTGGTTTGTTTATCCATGCGCCAGTTAAGATACAAATTGTGTAATAGTTAGGACTCAGTATTTACAAATTAAACTTTTGTTTAGCGTGGTTCACTAAATAGCATTATTAAAAATTTTAAAGTACAATAATGAGTCTTCCTATGCGTTTGCAAGTTGTTATAATGTTTGAAATAACGCTGATGTTGGTTTCACTACATTAATGCATCAAAGAGGTTAGTATTTTTATCTTACGTTCTGTGCACTTAGTCTTGTGTGAATTCACACTGACTGCTTTAAATTATGGGGATAAAAAGAACGAGTTAAATATTTTTGTTAAACAACGTAAAATATTCCGTTGTGTTATAAACTGAGATCAGAGTTCTCAGTATCAACATTTTCGTTATAAAACGAATTAATTCACCAGGATGGATCCAGAACGGGGGGAGGTGGCATAGAGGCCATGGATTCCTCCTGAGACTGCTCTTAAAAACAAATAAATGCCAAGTAAAATACAAAAACATATACTGTATTACCTTACACTTTTCCTAGAGCTTTATAAAAGATAGAACACAACATTTACCACACAATCATGGTTGCACGATTCTGTGTTGTAGAAATACATAAAATATTATCTTATGGCATATTAAATTAATTTTCCCATAATATTACATAAAACTTCCTATTTTCTCAGGTCCAAAATATGTGTGCTATTTAGTTTATTATTCATTGAAATTACTGTATATGTTTCAAACTTAAGTACAGTTATAGAGACACGTAGAAGCAGAACATTAATAATGTATCTTGATTATTTTATATCAGCACAAAAAGTTTCCACATTTAAATCATACCCTTAAAACTTTTTCAATTTTTTAAAGCGGTACATTAAATTTTTGGTTCGGAAACTCTTAAACTACCATCATTCTGCATCTTAAAATCCAAATTTTTCTGAGGGACGTCCCTCAGACTCCCCACTTCTTTCTGATAGGGGCATCTATATTTCCACTTCTCAAGGCATGGACCGCCTCCTAAGTCCTAGAGCTGGGTCAGCCCTTTACTTCACTACCTGTATTTTATGTCTAATTTGCAACTGTTGTTTTTATTTGCAACTAGGCTAGCAGTTCTACAATGAATGTCCCACATGCTAAGGCGAAATGTCGGGGAAATTAAGGATATTAAAGCAAGGTTGCATAACAGGGTTAAATAACTAGACTTCAGATGTGTGCACAGGGAACCAGCCATAGTCTTTTATCGTATTTATAGTACGTACTTTTTTACCGTCTGGTACAGAAACTACAAATATAAAAATAACCACAAATACTGCTTGCTAAGCCAAAACTCTATATCCAGTGATACCGTGCAAGATGGCACAGTTGTGTAAAAAGATACTGTCAGAACTTATTTTTCTACATTTACTCCTCCTGGGCTTTCCATTCCTATGGAGCTTTTTTTTACTTCATTTATTTGCTCAAGTTTTCAGTATGACTATTCTTAGATTTCAACTCTTGTAGTAAATATTTTTGTTTGTTTATTTTCCCCCCCTTAAAGCTGCTTTCTGTCTGGGGTACAGGTTTAAAAATTACAATAAAATAGCTTTTGTTTCTATTTTCTATTCTTTACAATAGAACAATAAAGGGTGCCCACGAGGCCGTGATGAATGTTTCAAGAATTAGATATTGATCTCTAGTAATAGTGTATTGTTTCTTTTTGTACAATGCGTAAATCTGTACATATTAAATATTTTTATTATATTATTATTACATGTGTGTAAACAACCATCTTCAGGCCACATGATGGTGATGGTGATTGTGATGGGTGATTGGTGATTGTGATGGTGGTGGTGGTGGTGGTGATGGTGATGATGATGATGATGATGAAAACAATAACTAGAAAGAAATGTAGACTATGCGTAAAGGGTGCCTTATTGTTGCATACTTAGGAACCCCTAATACATCCATTATTCGGATTTATTAATAATTTATAATTAAAACTAGGCAATAAGTTACAAAACTACAGTAAAATTATTTATTTAGCATAACTTGTTTTGTTAACGTATCAGCGACTTTCTTAGCTCCACCCCAACCTTGCCGACAAGTGTGGTGATACAGAGACCTAAAAACTTACTCTTCCAAACTTCAGTTACAGGCATGTTGTAATTAGTTATAAGTAGAAATACAGGTTGTCCATAAAAAACCTTTACAACTTCAAACCAGAATAAAAAATAATCAGATAAGGTACCTGGATGTGGTTTGTAGCACTTTTATCTGAATCTCTTAAAGTTTTACTGTAAATGTTGACTGGTTTTTCAGTCAGTACAACATCTCTATATGTGCACCATTAGTTGCACGTAGCACATCAACCGGTACTCGATTTCATTCCACGTTCGTTCAAGAAGTCCTGCATCAATGGTGGCAATATCTTGCACGATCCTTCGCTTCAATTCATCGATGTTTGGAATTGTATTTTGGTACACTGTCCTTAACATAACCCCCACCCCCCCTCCCCCCAAAAAAATATCTAGTGAGATTATGTTGGGTGAACGAGGTGACCTCAATATCATACCATCTCGCCCAATCCACAAGTTAGGAAACTGTTCAACGAGATAGGTACAAACTGTGAATCTGCAGTGAGGTGGTGTCTCATCCTGCTGAAGTATGACACCATGTTGAATGCCGTCAAATTGTGGGGCAGGAAATTCAGTCAACATATTGAGATATACATTAGCTGTGATTGTTTTTCGGTGAAGAAGAATGGCCCATTTATTCGGTTACTCGTTAGTCCGCACCAAACGTTAACTCGGACTATCTCTGGAGGCATGTGAGTTCTCAGATTCCATATCCTTATGTTGTACCTGTTTAGTAGACCTGACATGTGAAACATTGCCTCGTTAGTGAACAAAATGCGTTCAAGGAAACCTTCCTACATCTCCATTAGATCCAGCATGTCTGTAGCGAAAACTTTGTGGCGTGGTCCATAATCTGGCTGAAGAGCTTTTAACAACTGCAACTTTTAAGCATACAGCCGCAGGTTTTTGTGAAGAACTTTTTGAACAGTTGAATGCAGTAACTCCAGTTGTCTGGCGGTAGTACGAATCGACTCCTGGGGCTTCGGGTAAAGGCATCACGAACACTTTCAATATCTCCTGTACTTGTACTTGGCCTGCCACTGCCTTTTTGCTGCAGAATGCTCTCTGTCTCCACAAATGTTTTGTGCCACTTATGTATTGTGGGTCCTGAAGGTGGTTTTCTCACATTTTTATCCTCAAATTATGTTGCACCTGTGAACTTTATTTTGTTTTGATTAACCAGGAAACACACTGTGCCTTCTCTTGGGGTGTAGGCATTTTCTAGAATTTTTACATTTTCACACCTGAAACAATCGAACAAAATTTCAGATCAAAACGTGGAGAGTTTATGATCAAAATGCCACAAACCATATCCAGGTACCTTGTCTCATTTTTTTATATTTCGGTTTGACTTTACAAAGCTTTTTATGGACCACCTATATTTACCACCACCACCACCATCAGTGACGTATCTAGAATCTGGTCAAGGGAGGGGCTTTACAGTGACAGATCCAGCACTGTGTATGTATTGGGAAGGGGGAAGGGAAGCATTGCTTTAAAAAATAGGTATATCCACACTCCAAGCTAAAGACGCGGGGTCCGGGGAACCTCCCTTGGAAAATTTTGAAATTTAAGGTGCAAAGGTTTGGAGACGGCAGGACCCTCTGCCTTCACTTGGATCCGACCCTCGTGCCCCTTGCCCCAATCTTTACCGAATGAAGTGTTGAAATTTGCTCTTGACAGTATAATTTTTATCCTCTGGATCCTGCAAAATAATAAATAATTTCATAGTCACCAAAAATTTCTCACTTTTGAAACCAAAAGTCTCAAAACGAAACATAATGAACGTATTTCTGTGTGAAATGAAGATCATAATGAAACTCCTAATACATGCCTTAAATCACTGCACAAAACAGGGAGGTTACGACTAATGCCGACGAAACAATAGAATTGTTTACTTTCTAAAGTCATTGCTCCTGCCATCGGCTTCGGTCACCTGCTTTAGAAGCATGTAGTGATGAACAGTGTACCATTCTGACCTAAGGATGCTAAACGCTGAATTTAAATTATTATAATTAATTTGACAAAGTAAGCCGTATTTAAGGTATAGCAATCATCATCTTTGTAAATTTCTTGGATTGGCAGCAACAAATTATCACAAAACAGTATAACTTAAAAATGTCAAAAATTTGATGATTTATGAAATAAACAATTAATACATTATAAATTTAAAATTATAAGCTATGAGTCAACAAATACAATTATTTCCTTCAGTTAGTGTTCTATTTGATCCATTGGAGGTTGGGGAGATAAGGAAGGGGCTTAAGACCCTCATCCCCCCTCTAGATCCTCAACTGACTAAAACTACCACTACCACTACTACAACTACTACCACTACCACCATCACTACCACTACTATCACCATCACCACTACTACCACAATCACCACTACTATCATCACTACCACTACTACCACCATCACCACTACTACCACTACTACCACCATCACCACTACCACTACAACTACTACCACAACCACCATCACCAATAAAACCACCATCACCACTACTATCACCATCACCACCACTACTACCACTGCTACAACTACCACCATCACTACTACTACCATCACAACCACTACTACCACTATCACCACTACAACCACCACCACTACTATCATCACCACCACTACTACCACCATCACTATTACTACACCACCACCACTACTACCACCACCACTACTACCATCACCACTACTACCACCATCACCACTACTACCACCATCACCACTACTATTATCACTACCATTACTACCATCACTACCACTACTACCACCATTACCACTACTACCACCATCACCACTACTGTCATCACTACCACTACTACCATCACTACCACTACTACTACCATCACCACTACTACCACAATCACCAATACTACCACCATCACCACTACAACCACCACCACTACTACCATCACCACCACTACTACCATCACCACCACTACTACCATCACCACCACTACTACCACCACCACCACTACTACCATCACCACCACTACTACCATCACCACCACTACTACCACCATCACTACTACAACACCACCACTACTACATCACCACTACCACCAATATCACCAGCACTACTAACATCACCACCACTACTACCACCATCACTACTACAACACCACCACTACTACATCACCACTACCACCAATATCACCAGCACTACCACCATCACTACCAATAATACCATCACCACCACTATCACCATCACCACCACTATCACCATCACCACTAGTACCACCATCACTACTAATACCACCACTACTACCACCATCACCACTACTAACATCACCACTACTACTACCACCATCACCACTACTACAACACCACCACTACTACCACAATCACCACTACTACCATCACTACCACTACTACCACCATCACCACTACAACCACCACCACCACTACAACACCACCACCACTACTACCACAATCACCACTACCATCACTACCACTACTACCACCATCACCACTACTACCACAATCACCACTGCTACCATCACTACCACTACTACCACCATCACCACTACTACCATCAACACTACTACCACCACCACCACTACTACCATCATCACCACTAGTACCACCATCACCACTAGTACCACCATCACCACTACTAACATCACTATTACTAACTTACATCACCACTACTACCACCATCACCACTACTACAACCATCACCACTACTACCACCATCACCACTACTACCACCATCACCACTACTACCACCATCACCACTACTACCACCA
>PNEQ01116893.1:24685-59030 GCA_003012365.1 Medauroidea extradentata | reverse complement strand
GACAAACTTAAGACTGCTTTTCGCGTGGACAGCTATAGCTACTTATCCTGCTGCAGAATTAGTTCAACTAGCCGCTTGGACATTCTAACACTTGATGACTGAAATACCAATCTTGTGTACAAAGAGGTTTTTCAATTAAAGTAAATATTATCAGTTACGAATAATACTCGCGAGCAAAGCCGCGGGGGACTGCTAGTTTTAATATAAAACAACCAAATAAATTGAGTCCAATTTATCAAAATTATTTTCTTTGTCGTCAAAGCACTATTATAGAAAAAACATATGCAATGTAAAATAAAGAATTACTCTTATTTTTAATTGAATATGGAAGATAATTGTGAAGTATTTTACAATTGATTTGAACTGATTGTCAAGTAATACATATATTAGCATAATCACGATTAATATTAATTGTTGCTCCAGTAATAAATTATATATTTGGTTATTTAGCTGACATTGGATGTTAATTGTTCTTTTAATAAACAAAATAGAACAGTATATAGACATATACACATACAGCGAACAGAAAGAATATTAAATTGTTTATATAATGGTCTGAGATGTATTTGTGGATGTTTCTTTAACACCATTTAAAAATGAAATTTCTTGTATAAAAATATCTGATTCAAGTACTTATACACTCTCGAAAAAATTACAACATGAATTATTAACAAACGTACATATGCGAAATGAGCCGATTTAACATATATAATACTACATTTAGTGACTACATTCCGAAGCATATATATATTGCTACGGTACATTAATATTTTTGTTAAAGAAATAATATAATCATTTCAATATAACTGACTATTTATTGTAATTGCTAAAAATGTCGACAGAGGTAAGCCATAATTGTATTATCTGTTCAGAGCTGTATGCTTGTAAGGTAAGTCGGCAGCGAGGTCATTATAGATGGCGACACACAACTCGACACAATGAGGGATTATAATCGACCGTAGCCTTTGTTAAGGAACCATTAAAGTGTTCTACTGAAGCGATTACGAGAAACAATAGAAAACCGATGTCAGGATGTCCGGAGCCGGTGATAAATCCCAGGTTCTCCCGAGTGCAAGGATGTGTGTCGTCTGTACACAACTGCATGATATGTAAACGGTTGGTTGTTGTGAACATCGTTTCTTGTATGATTCAGTTCTACGAACCCGTCAGGCGTACCAAAACCTACATTTTAAACTTGACCCATGTGATTTGAGATGGGGCATCACACCCCGTGTTGGAAATTATTATTTTTTGCTTATTTCAATTGTTTTAAACACTTATTAAAAAATATATAGTCACATGTTTTTGGTAAATTACATAACCTTGCGATAGACTATAAACATATTAAGTCAAATAACAATTTAAAATCAGAAATATTTTCTTGCCGTTTTAAAATCATAAAGTAGTAGAAATATAAAAATATTAACTAAATTCGAATGAATTTATATGTTGGTACAGAGCGATATAGTAAGAATTTTTTTGTGTTTCAGTAAAAACATTGTTATGATATATAAATGTAAAATTCAACACGCAGAGTGAGGCCATGCTTTAACGAGTACATCATCGGTCTGAGTACCTCGTCATAACACATTGCTTTTACTTTTAAGACTATCGAAGTTCTTGTAAGCTATTTTCTAACCTTTAAGGCAGTTGTAAGTACCACATGAGAAATATCCACATGCTATTTTTTAAATTTTGTCTTGTCTTATAATTCAGGTTTCTCGAATGCCATCAGTAGACTTACGAAGGACGGAACGGTCGCGACGTACACGAACGACGAAAATATTAAACCGATAATATAATTTGAACCATTGAACAGAATTAGATGGTAGTTGTTTTAATGTCTCGAGATTTGAATGGGAAAGATCAGGAAACATAGAAATTGTGATTTTATTATAAATTTCCTGAATAAAAAAATTGTTTTCTATTTTTCGAAAAATACATGACAGTATTTCAGTCTGAAAATGTTCAAATTAATAGTTTTCTTGATTATGTAATAAGGAATTTTTATTTTTTTAATGTGACTGTTTAACATAAATATCAAATCTTACACTGCAAGGTTTTAAAACTTTATAACATTTAAGATTGCATTATTATTTTGAATCTGACCACTAGGAAAAATTAGACTATTCTGTTTTGTAAATTTTAAGACAAAAAGTCTGCACGTAACTCTTTTTTACGTTATTTTTGTCATGTATTTTTCTAAAATATAGAAAACAATTTTTTGTGCGCAAACTGAATTTTAAAATCACTATTAATTTATGCCCTGATCTCCACAATTCAAATCCAAAGCCATGAAAACAAAACCTATCGAATTCTGTTAAGTGGTTAAAATTCCATTATCGATACAATATTGTTGAAATTGGTGTACGTCGCGAACCTATTCTTACCACTTAAAGTCTATCGTTAAGTTGCTTTAGGTTGAAGAATATTGGCTAAAAACTTGGGGAGCTGTTGTCGACACGTCGTACTTCCAAATTAAAGCGAGATATGTCGTAACCGCGTTAGGAATCCAAAACAGGAAACGACCTTTCTCTCTCCAAATGTTTCAGAAACATTTTACTTGATACCATTCTGTTACCGGTTCATTCCAACCCGTCGCGTTTTACGTAATAAAACTTGTATGTTCACTAGTTGTGTCTACTTTTTGAACCGAGATTTGTTATATTTACCAGTTACGTGGGTAACTTGAGGTGAGTCACCTAGTAGTTACATCAGCTTTCTCGGACAGGGGTTTGTTATATTTGCTAGTTACCTTGGTACGTTGCAGTGAGTCACCTAATAAATATACATTGTTTCTCGGATAGAGGTTTGATATATTTACCAAATGAGTGGTGAGTAACCTAACAGTTATATCTGAATTTTTCGGACAAATGTTTGTTATATTTACAAATCACGTGTGTACATTGCGGTGAGTTACCTTAACGTTATATCTGGTTTCTCGGACAGACGTTAGTTATGTTTACTAGTTATCCCTGTACATTGCAATGCGTCACCTAAAATTAGCAAAAAAAAAATATTTACAACTATAGCGTTTCTAGCTTAGTACTGCATCTGCTACAGAATTTCTTTAGCCATTTTTCGAATTTGTCATATTTTTGTGAGTAGCTAAAGCATCGCATTATACTTAAGGTTTAATACGAAAAGAAATTTTATAATATATTTATGGAATAGTAAAATTAAAATATTTAAATATTAGAAGCGTTCTCTAAGAAAACTACTGATATTTTGTGACTTAAAGTAATATTCAGTTACTGTTATAGGACGTTCGGGATAAAGTGAGCGCTAAAAATTTAACCTTTAAGAAATATCGCTAGCCGTTACTGCAAATTATGCGACATTTACTATAGCCTTCTTACTGCTTGTATGGTTGGCAGCGAAATTACGCAATATAGTTCCGTGTATTTTGCTATTTAAATACAGTATTGAAACAAAATCAACCGAAATCGACCTAATTGTAAGTAATATAACTAATAAACTTTTTTTGTAAAACTGTATAGACCTACGTTACTACTGACTTCACAATTTACCTTACACGTGCAAACATCAAGTGACGTGTCCAGAGAGGTTCGATATTCCCCGTTGTTAGCTGTTAAGTGCGGAAAGATACGAATTTGATGACATTAGAACTTTACCAGGGCGTATTTTTAGTGCTCACTCTATCCCAAACCGCCTACAAATGCACTTCTAAAGGCTCCTAGTTTATGCTTAGTTAAGTAAAAGTTATTTTGGGGATAAAGCTCAATTTCTTCATCCGGCCGGTTTATTACCCTTCAATCACACATCAAATGAGACCGTGGTTGACGCAGTGACTAGTGCACTCGCCTCCAGCTAAATCAATCCTCGTTCGAATTCCGACGGGGTCGGTTCCAGAATTTTCGCATGTGGTATTCTGACCGGACGATGTCGTTGGTCGGCGGGTTGTGCCGGTCATCTCCCGTTATCCCTCCGCCCTCTCATTCCGTCGCCTCTACATTGTACAGCCTTGTTACATGTCATCCTCCTGTGCAACTAGATTCCACATACAATATGCATTTACCATCACATGCTGTTGTCGTGGCAATCATTATACAATCACTTAGCAGGTAGGGACAGCAGTAGTGCCACGGTCCAACACCCGTCGTGACTATTGTACTCCAATCCCTACCGACACTCATGAATTCCGCGTGTGCAAAACCTGGCGGATGTTGTCAACATACTTTCTCAGCGAGCACACGTCTCCCATCCACAACCACAATACATTTAGTTCCTCCGCCCCAGAATCACACACATATAATGAATACATGCAAACTAAAAAAAAATGTTTTCCGAGTGGCATTTGTCACCGGCATAGTGTCCATACCCATATCGACACTAATACTTAAATTGATTTATAAATTTTTTATTGTTACTTTATACGAAAAAAACATTAAATTTCGTGAAAAAACAAGTAATATAAATCCCTGTATTTTGATAGAAAATGTGGAAAATTTTACTAAATTCCGTTATGAGTAAAATTGCAACATTCGATTTTTGTATAACAACAAGGCGCAGTTTTGAGAAGGATGGAGAAAGGAGGATTTACGGTTTAACTCTGTACATTTCTCGGCTTTGGATTTGCTTCCTGTGAACTGGAGTGGTGTATTTATTTAATTTTAAAATAGGAAAATATAATAGGAGGTATAAATCATTATTAATACTATTTATTTCAGGATTAAGACATTTACAGTATGCTTACATGTCCTCTGTGATAACTCACCACGTACTATGGAAGAGTCGTTCAAGAAATTACCATACGGCGTTATAAAAATTAATGGTTTTGTTAAATAAAACATGCATAGCTGGAAATCTCTTTAGTGTACACTATATTATTTGGATGTCATTATGTTCAATTACATTACGTACATAAATAACCCAAAAATGTTCGTGTAAGACGTATTGCAAAAAGGGATATGCCTGACCTTGATTTCAAACTTTAATATTCAAATACTTTTTGATTTATTTATTTTAATCTTGTAATTTGAAGTGTAAGTTCACTGAAAGATGTGAGTAGAGGTAAATACACTATTTAGTTATTTTATTCACATATATATTTCCTGTTGACCAAATAATTAAACGTGAATTACAGCAACTATAATATTCTTCATCTGTCTTGTGTTTAGGTTAACTGTAAAGGATAGAAGAACGTGTCACGAGAACATGAATTAACTGATGAAACCTGTATTGCTGGTGAGTGCGGAGATCTCACCTGGAGCTATAAAAACTTAAACGTTCGTATAAGGCAGTGTTGCCAGGGCTGCTAAGAGAGCCACCTCGTCTACTAGAAGACCTGGACCGGTCAGTTTAAGGACTGCACGCAAAGGTCGCCGACATGCATGCGGCAACTTGCCAGACAGGTGAGAGAGATCTCAGTATCACCAGCCACTTTCGCCTCCGACACACCGCTTATTAACAAACCTTAAGAGACGAAACACGCATTCAGTACGCCCACGTCTTTATTTTAAGGATATTGGTCGCCTTCCACGTCATTATTTTATATTTTTGTGGAATTTGTGTGAATGAGTTAACAGCAAATAAAGTACGATATTCCCTAAGTAAATTTATCTTAGTTGCGTATTTTATGTATAATAAACTACTGAGGTCACGATTTGGATGTTTATGTGCAGCCATTACATTAAAAACTAAGCTACTTATCAAACAGAAACTTTAGTGACAACGAAATACTACTTCCCGAAGTTTAAAAACATAATTGGCAATATCTGTAAACAAAAATTGTGTTCATTTAAAAGCATGGATATTCTGGCACATGTTAAATTAATTTATGTCCTCATAAAAAAAGTAAAAGGATTTTCGTTGATTAATCATAGACATGTTTTCAGTGATGATGCAAAAATTGTACCTAAAAGGTTGCGTCAACGTTAGTGTTAGTGTGATAACTAATTATTCACAAAATATGCAACAAAAAAACGCTTAATTTGTGTACAATGTCCTCCTCACAGAGTTTTGTAAGTGACCAGCATACCACATAAATATTAAATAACGAGCTAGAAGAAAACTGATGCCCTCAAGAATTTACGCACAACATTGAAATAATATCAACATTAAATTTTGCACCAAATTAATCTACGGATGAAAGTAAAAGAAAAACAAAACACGATTGGTTCTGTGAAGCAAAAATTCAGCTTATTTGCGTGCCAAACAGAAAGTTAAATATGTTCAAGATTAACGCAGATACAGATAAAAGTTTCTTTTTTTATGTTATTTATACGTTCTAATTATAACCTGATAGCACTGATGGGTTTTTTAAGAAAGTACAAGCAGTGTATATTAAACGAATAGTCAAAAATATAAAGTTACTCTCATTTACCTCTTTACAAGAATATTACATACCATCACATTTTAGTTCAACAGCGTAGTGATAAAAAAAACCTTTCGACATACGCGTATACATAAATGTAGATTCGTAATCATAATACATGCAGTATACGTATGTATGAAGTTATATGTTTCATGGGCCCGCTACATTAGCTGGAAAATTCATCATGCTGAGCAATAATGTGATCGAAAGAAATTCCTTCACGTTCTGTATATTGGGGGTGTGCTTGTGAGAATGAGATCTTTTGGAGAAAACTGCCGTATCGTGACCCAGCCGAAATGTATAATATGACTTTACAAAAACATCAAATAATATAATCACACATATGTTAAATAACACAGTCTCTCTGAAGAAGGAAGATTTGGTGGTCGCATGGACTACCAGGTCGAGAATTGATGTCTAAAGTAGCAACGAAATTATTCGCGTACGAAGAAATTTTATTAAGTTTTATTAATGATTTGTTTTATGCCAGTAGAAGCACTCTACATAAAACAACTCGCAAGTTACTTATCCGTATTAGCATGAATTACACAAATAAAAAATAATGAAAAAACTTCACTAAATGTTTGAAAATAGATCTACGATAAGAAAAAACTAAAAATTGCAATCAGTTTGGTTTTATCCAATACAACACATCAAAACGTAAGTACTATGATTACGCATTTCAAGTTTTCTGTTAACAATATGGATTCATTAACTCACGAAACAGTGATTTTTCTGAACTAAAACCTTAAGTAATAGATAGTGTCGTTGACGTTAGTTTCTTTAACGGTAAATGGGAGTGCATTATTACGCACTCACTTAAAAATAGTTGATTTTCAATCTTTAGAAAAATGGACTTACTATATTTCTGTAAACTGAAAACTGTTAATCTATTTAGCGGGGGGTCCTTTAGCATTTATCAATGTCTTCGTTCCATTCGCAAACAGTATTTTACATTCTTTGTCTACAGCCTTCTACAAAAACTTTTTTTATCATATTTTATTGCTGACCAACTACCAAAATGAGAAATATTATTTGCTAACTCCACACTTTGCAAAATTTGCATATAAAATGTGTTGTTGGCTATTGGTACATATTTTAGTACCTAAACGAAAAAAAAAAAAATAACTATAGGGAAGACGATATCATAGAATTAGTCTATGTTGTGACAGAAATTTTTGTACTACGATATGTAAGTCTCACGTTTTATCTCTGTTTAATTGTCTACGCACATATTTTAGGTTGTACAATAATGAACCAATTTCAGCAGAAACTACAAACATTTAATTCAAATGAGAGTTAAAATGTGAAAATGTGTACAATTAACTGCGAAACAACGTTTTTTATACTGGATTGATTCTAATGACTTCAGAACAATTATGCAGATTATCTAATTGCTACAAATATATACAATTCTAGACATCAACAGCTAAGTGCAGTGGCCTGCCAAACTAACACTCACAGCGACCACTAATGGACTTTTAAATATTGTACAAAATAGGAGATAAAGTTCTGTTCATAAACTCTCAAAAATGAAATCATTTAAAGTTCTGTTGCTTGTAAGCCACCCAACTAGCGTAGATCAAAGGTCAAATCAGTGCTTTCTTCGTGAGTATTTTGTATGAATAAATTATGTTAGTTTATACTCAACTGGAGAAAATTTAAATTCAAGCAAAATGAACGATGTATTCATCAAAACTTTTACGCAAACGTCAAAACTACATCCTCACTGCTCACTACTTAAATATGAGACGTTCTTTACCAGTCGTAGACAGGAAGACGAAATCATTTAGGAACTCTCGCCTACTATGGTTTTATACTCGCCTCAACCTCTCGATAGCCTACGACGATATTATGCTCGAAGTCTTCAACTACCTCGTCGTGAAAACTCACGTCACATGTCCGGCTTCCTTCGGTGTTGAGAACGTTCTTTTCTCCTATACGTTATACCAAATATAGTAAAAGGACAATATTGTAAAGTACAGCTTTTAGCATTGTTAAAGTGCGAGGAGGTTTATCAACGACGTGAACTGGAAATTCTAGCAAAATTAACATTCTTATATCTCTATTTTTATGGTGGTTATATATTTACACTGTAAAAAAAATTTAAGGTAAATTTACTCTAAATGTAATGGAAGGTAATTACCTCTACAAGTGAGGGAAAATTACTCAACACGTGTCAAGGAAAGTTACTCAACTGGCAATGTAATTTTTCATTACATATTGGCGCAACCCTCTAGGACAATTTGACATAACGCGCGAGCGAAACTTCCGAGTGGTTTGTGTGGCGAATACACTACCTTGCGGAAATTTCCACACATATTCGGAAATCAGATTTCCCTCTCAAGGTTTAGGAATATTACCATACGTATGATGAGTAATATTACTAACTTTTTTTACAGTGTACGAACTAAATTTCTCTTAGGCTACTAGTATTTGAATGTGTTTATAAATATTTTAAATTATTACATATCAAAATAAGAACTAAAAGAGAATAACTATATTCTAAAATCGTGATTACATTTCAATTTATAAATTACAAAAATATAAAGAGCAATGTGCTACTAGCGCTCATATCGGCGTGAACTGTAAGTAAATAACATATCTCCTGTTTTTTCTTCTGACTTTCTCGTGTTGTCCTTGTACAATTTTCGGTTATACTACTGAAAATTCCTCACATTATATTGTTGATTTCCAAGTTATATATTGTTGATTGGCAGTGCAGGGTAGTTATAACAAAAATCAAGTTTTTGGTGACTTCACTCGTGTTGACAAAAATAACGTGACTGATTACGTTTGTATAGTCAACCATAACTCACTGCTCTGTTATCCAGTATATTATAAAAGTTACAACTATATCCTAGTCTCCATATTAAGGAAAATGAGGTCACATCAAAACGACAAATTTATACACTTCTAAAGTGTTTGTGCACGAGGTTTCTACTATTATAATATGATATTATGACTGAATTGATACACAATTGAATGACGAATAAAACAAATAAAACGTAAGACAACAAGGAATTTTGGTATAGCATAGTGTTTATTCACGATCAATACAGCCACCTACCTCATTTAAAGAAAAAGTCGTATGATAACTACATCACAATAAGGGTATATATCACACGAATTAACACAAATATATATTTTTTATTGCATGGATAAATTTCTTTAATTTTAATTATCCTTACTTCAGACAAACATGACAAATACTGCTTTCAACCTGCCCTTTTAAGTATACAATGGGATGTAGACGAATGAAAGACCGAAAGTGGATGAAATTAGAGCAAGCTTTGTAGAGTGTGCCCTACAACTTGCTAGTATTTTCTGTTACGTGAAGCAAATGCCTGTTGACAAATGTTAAATTCAAAGGGACAGATGATTTACCTTTCGACAATTTCTAGAAGTCAGTATATAATAGAAACAATATTGAGCACTGGCAAAACATGTTTCAGTGAGAGTAGGCACACTTCATTTGTGTGCCTCGGAACGCACAGTTACATGTGCAGTCTATGTTTTACGAGTGTCTGCCGGCTCCTTTAATTAGGCTGTCCCGGCCAGATGAAGTATCGGAGGGAAAACTGGACTTCCAACATCTGCTCGTGCAGATGTAAGAGATACGTGGGTGTTCATCCCAGAAACGTTACGAGCAGCTCTCGCACGCAGATACGACTCCTTTAATTCAAACTGCCTCCATAAATCTATCCAAATGTTTCCAAAATTTCGGTTGACGAAAAGTCTGAGTTACTAAATGTTCTCGTGGAAAAACTCGTTCCTAATTAAGACGTAAAATGTCACGTTTTTGTTACGGTAGCTACCGAGCGAGGTGGCGCAACGGTAATACGTCGGATTCGCATTCGGGAGAACCCAGGTTTGATACCCGACTCAAGTCATCCTGATTTCGGTTTTCCGTAGTTTCCCGAAATCACTTTAGGCGAATGCTGAGACTCCTCTCCCAGTTCCTGTCATTGTGTGAAGTTGTGTGTCACCATCTCTAACGACCTAGTTGTAGACGAGACGTAAAATCCATTTGCCTAACTTGCTTACCTTACCTGTTAGGGATGCTGTATAACTTGTGCTGTGTTTACACAAACGAATTTTTGGGAACAGTTTCTGCTTCTAAATGATAAGTTTATCTTTACCAAATATTGATGTACTGGCTGCTTCTAGAATGTTATATTTGAACTATCACTGGAATGTATTAGTATTATAAGCTGAAACGTTTATATATACATACGCCATTTAAAGCGAATCTTCTTATGTCTCCCGTCATGATCAATATTTTTATGGAGCACTTAGACAGAGAAGCACGTTGAAAAACTAATAGAATATACTGATTTCCTAAACTCTTTCAGATCATCAATAAAGTTTATATATGAGACTGATAACAATGCGATCATTCCTTTCCTAGATGTTATGGTGTCTAGAGAATAAAAATTTCTACTAGAGTGTACAGAAAGTCTATTCATTTTGGCCAATACCTTTACTACATGTTCAATCGCTCGAAAATTATTAAAACTGGCGTAATAAATTCATTAAAAACTAAGACTGATATATTATGCACTTATGAAACCTCTTAGAACTAATAAGGAAAATTGCCTCAGTAAATAATAAAAAAAAATACACAAGAAATTCCACACTAGGAAACATGAAGTTCTCACAGCTACAGGAGTACTTACCGAACTAATGCAAGGGCAATACCTGCACGGTAGCACGGTATTTTTTGCAGCTGTCTACGCACATATTAAGAATCATTAGTTTTCGTTTATAATGCTCTTAATTTGTAACTCTTCGTCTTCCGTGATGTCTGTTCTCATGTGAGTTCAAGCGGCCAGGACAAGTTTGTTTCCACGGAAGCTGATTGGTTGTGCAATCACTCGAGTTGCTTGGGAAGAGTCCCTACGCATATGTTTCCAAACACCAAGATATGTAATGTATTTGTGGAATGATGGTAAAGATAACATAATGACTAAAACGTGTTACTTAAATAATCTGTATTTTTTTATTTTATTTTCAATATTTGTACACATACATTTTATAGACAACCAAGGAAAAATTCATTTAAAAATAAGTTTGTTTATATTAAATGTTACCTATAGCCATTTCGGTTTCGTGAATATTTTTTAAAGCCACCTCTATGTTCGTATGACATTAGGTTGTAGCTTTGGTAATTTTAGTTTAAAATAGGCTTATGTTAAAAAAACTTAACTTAAATAAAAGTTTAACGAAAAAATATTTATTGAAAATTTTTACGTATTTTTGTTTAAGATAATTACTATAGCAAAGTTAAATATATTTCTAAAGTGTATATTAGATAATTTTATGCGGAAGATGTGAATTTAAAATTATCATTAGCTCTTTAATTTTTTTTATGTAGCGTAATCAGTACCATATTATAGCAATAAACATTCATTACACTGTTCTGTTACTACACATAAAAACGACGTAAATATAATAAGAGCTAAGATAAATTTTTTGGCCTCTTTAAAAGTTTTAAGAACTCCTCTCGGCTGGATCACAATACGTATTAAAGATTTCACAAGTAATACATTCATTAAAAACTGAGTTATATTCCGTACAGTGTTCTAACAAAAAAAGTGAGAATTTGAGACTAATTTTGTGCTGTAAACAAATGTCACATTTCAGTTATAAACACTAACTTAAGTACTTGAAACATACGTGAAACCGGCGTGAGAGTTTCAATAGAGAAACTTCAAAACTGTATTTAGAGACGCATGATAATATTGAGGGGGCAGCTGGCAGGCATACTTCAACGTGTCACCGAGATGATAATGTTGTGCTTGTTTTGCACCTCGCTCTGAGAAACGATTTGACAAGTAGTTTCTGAGCAAGAGTCGACTTTATAGATCGCAACGCATTTCGAGATATAGAACTCGCAAAGTGTCTGTATGCGAAATCATTTCACATAACCGTAACCTCTTGTTGATTGTGGATCTCATAGAGTTCAAATTAGTTTAATTTTGTTGTGATCACGTCATCACATGGCTAAGTTGACTTATGAACATACTGTACAACACCCACCCACACATTGTCTACACACATGCATTTATATATATATATATATATATATATATATACACATACGTACATACATATCAAACATTGCCATCCAAACTTTATCGCAGACTAAACGCAATTCAGCCACAAGTTCCGAACATTTAGTTTATTTTCATTTACACCTCTCTTGTTTTTTTAAACACGTGTCTAGTTGATATTTTTTGCTCTTAACCTCCTCTTGCGCTAAAGTAGTATTTTAAAAACTACCAATGACTAAATACGTGTGGCCGTAATGGCTTCAGAGTCACAAGAAACTGCATGACAATTGTGTTAATACCAGTGTGTTATTTAAAAAAAAATTCAAATATTATTTTCTGTAGAGAAATAACTAATAAATTATTTGATCTGACACTAATAATTAATCTCATATAAGGAAAGCATTTAATTGCATAATTAATCTCCACTCACAATTATTATTGAAAATGATATTTTATAATTTCTGCGTTAGGTAGTATTTCACTATTAGACTTGTTCTGAACAAAATAGTTAAATGTTTACAAAATGAGTGGAACACAGACACGTAATCAAATGCAGTTTACAGTGTCATGACTGAAAGACTAGGCTTACAAAGTCAGGAGTTCTCTTATTCCGAATCAGTGGAATTCGCAAGAACTTTTGTTTTGATCGTACGGTAGAAAGATTGCTGCAAAATGACTTTGGCACTTCGTTAGTCCATTTAAACTAAGAGGAAACATGTCTCTGCCTAAATTATACCAGGATAAGAGGTAAATGCGCGACTGAGTTTTGGTATTGAATTTCTGCATGTTATTACTTTACAATTGATGACCAGCTTCCAAAACTTGTCATTTAAGAAATTGTAATTTATGCTCAGTCATTAAATGTTTCCCTTGTCATTATTCACTGAAAAGTTGGTATCGTAAAACCGACTGTGTGTTTTAAAATCCATTAAGGCTTGTGTGCCTATCTCCGTTTCTTTTAATGTTTTTTTTTTTTTCTGTTTCTATATGTTTGTATGGCAGTAATCCACTGTGAGGACATAAAAATGGGTCGACTAAGTACAACATTCTTCTGATTTTCTACCAAAGAATCTAAGTAGTTGCTTTTATTCATCATGTGCCCTATCATTAGAAAGGTATGTGTAATACTTGAAAAATCATAACTGGGCAAAACTTACATGCACAATTCAACCATGAATTAATGTTGGTTTTGATTGATACAGCCGTCCAAAGAAAAACTATCTACTTTGCCGTAGCTGTAATCGACACGTGTAAATCTTATGAGCACATTTCGTGTCAGACAAATTATTGTCCAGTATTCCTTCCCAAGGCGTACATTTATTGAATATCAGAACAGAAACGTCGCTTAAAGCATACATGTTATTACGCAGTAGGAAGTGCTGCTGATAATTTACAACACGCAATCACACATTTCCCTGTAACGTGAGGCCTGAAAGTTTTTTTTTTTTTTTTTGTTCAGCATTACTTTATTTTCTGACCTTGATTGTTTTATGCATTTGCTTACAACATACAGGCTGAATTTTCCACTTTATAACAAAACGCGCGCTGAAATTTCTTTGGGATGAAAAAACTAATGTTGTACTTTGTCACAAAATTATTTTGGTACACAGTTTAAGTTCTTTCGTGTTTTCATCCTTGCTCCTGGCCAGGAGGTGAAACATTATATTCTGCCTATCTAAATCACTAATTTTAGTTAGAGAAAGAAACATTTCGCACTAATGTTAATGTTTAACGTTACGTTTGTTGTTTTATTAATTTAAAGTTATTATTTACAATAGTTGTAATGTAGGAATCTATTCAGTTCGTGTGAATTTTTCAACTTGACAATGCCCAGAAGTGCCCTATGATGTGTGCCTCATTCTGAATACATATCCAGGATTGTTTGGTATACTTTCTCTGTGCGTGAAGACTAAATATTTAATATACAGAAGCAAAGAATTGCCACTTCCTGGTAACAATTTTGCATTTTACAAAAAATTGTTTGTGCGTGATGAAAGTGATCTTGTCGACTGCATAGTGCTGGTTTTAAAATACTGAAGAAGTTCGTGTATTCAACTCTGAATTTATGGGTAAAGTGCTCGCTCTTATTATTAGAAGTGTGCATGTATGAATACAGCGTTGTTTCATTTCAGTAAGTCCTACGTCAGAATTTGTTGTGTTGCAATCTGCACTTTTTTTTCATTATTTCTCACGTGTTCTTGAGCTCTTGTTGCGTGCCGTATTTATGTATTTAGACACACATCTTCAGTTTGTGAAAGAATTTACTTTTTGCACGTGCAAATTAAGTCAGCGGTAGTATGTATTTAGCCTACATTTTAAGTTATTTTGTGATAATGCATGTGTAATTTATGTACAGCATATAAAATAAAAAATGACTTTAAATACCAACATGTTTGGTGGTAGAGCATGAACACCGAGCTTCATTATTATCCTACAAGAAAATATTTCTAAAAAATTAAGACCATGCTATAAGCGAAATAACTGAAAACAAAATCTCACCCATTACCATTGCCAAAGCAATTCTAAATTCTTACTAAAATTACCATAAAAAGCTGTATGTTTACACATGTATGGTGTAATCCGCTTTCACTGTAGAATGAATTATTTATATTTGCTTTATTTGTGACTTTTTACGAGTGACGTAAATAGCTTGCCTTGCGCATTTTTCATGAACATTTTGTTCTGAACAATCTCTTACGTTCCCATATTTTCTCAGAAACAAGCATCTATGAACGGAAATAACATATGGATTTGAATGGAAGAGATGAGCTGCACAAATATTCTTGCATAGGTAAGTTTAACTTACTAGTTGAATATGCGTTCATCGCGTATGGTAGAGAATGAGTTCAAATCTTATACTGTACTACTATTGGCCAGATCATAGTTAAAAAGATTGTAGCACGGTTGTTAGACTAAATAAAATATATATAGGACGCGTCCTTGCTCTGCCTGCGTATCCGGACAGCACAAACTTGTGTGTCTCTATGTTCACTTTAATAAGTCACAAACGCTGTTAAGGGCCCTTATCAGATGAATTAACATGCCGGCTGTTTGGAGTAAATTGGCTGGTTTTAGGTTTGGTTGTGAAATATATTTGACTTAACACTCGTATTTTCACTGCATATTACTCTTTGCACCATTACAAATGTCTAGGTTGGAACACAGTATGTCAGCAGGCCAAATAACAAGCATATAACGATCAATTGATTAGTTTGTTCCGTCTTAATGAATAATATTCATAAAATTAATAATGCTTGATCTATCACCTTATCTCGTAAGTCATATATTTTACAACATAATTTCTCAATCACAGTCAACATTTCACATGAATTTTGTATTTATCTTGCACTTGTGACATTTTCTTATCTATGTACTGTACATACACACACACACACATATATATATATATATCAGCATTTTTCTTTAATAAAATGATATTCTTACCATAGCGCATATATATTGAGCTAAACACACTTTTATGATTCAATTTTTTGTAGTTGAAATGTATGTTTAGGTAAGCTAATAACTTATATGTTTAAAATGAACATTTACTGTAGGAAATTGGTGTATGAAGCCAAAGTTCATTGCAACAGAATAGATAATTGTAGTTATACTAGTATTATCACGTTAAGTTCAATAGCATTTGCCTTTTATAATTGCTTATGTTTTACGTCCTTGTACAATTCCTCCAGTATATGTCGTGGAATGTGACAATAAGACCCAATAAACATTCGTATGGAACGACAGTATAATTCTGCACCGTACAATGCTTCCGCCTGATTGGAAATCTATCACAGGAAGGTTTTAAGCGTTTAATTATCTTTTTTACATCTTTATTCCGTTTGTGTCTTTTATTCCGTCCTATATATTTTTTCAATACACTTTTTTAAAGTGAACCCATTAATTACAGCTTCCCTCTACTTCGTACGTCTTGTAGCTCCCCCAAATGTGCATATTGAGATGACACTGAACGTTTTATTTTATTCTGTTCCGCAATTGGGGAAACAAAATTTTCTCTCTGTTAAATTGTCACCGCAGGTATAAAGTTGTACAGCTGTTAACCACTTTACAATAGGCATAAAAGGCTAGCTTGAAAATACTGGCACATACTAGGAGGATAAATTTAAATGTAAAAGTCTGTAGGAATCGTCTTTGAACCAATATTTTACAAATTATGGATTTTGTTTACATCGGACTAATTAAAAAACATAAAATTTCTACATAGTGTAAAATTTAATATATCGACTAGTTCGGTGCAGTGGGTTATCAAACTAACACACTTAGCACTACCAAATTGACATTAAATGCACGAAATAAAATCTTGCATAAAGTTCAACAATTGTTCGTAAAACTCTGTAAATGGAAGTTAGTTAAATTGCTAATTTTTTACAACAACGGGAAATATGTATTGGATTCCTCGTGAGCGTTTCATATTAATAGAATATAAGACATTATTATGAAATTAATGAAGTTTAAGTACATGGTTAATCAACTACGTGTTTTAGTAAAACTTCTTGGCAGATGTTAAAAATACTCGTCAGTGCCGACTAAAGTGCGAGTCCTACTTTGCCTGTCTCCAGTAGGTGGACAAAATAAATCAGTAATTTTCAGATAGTGTAATTTGGTCCTTGCCTCATCCTATGGACAGTCTTGGACAATAGTAGGCTCGAAGTCAATCATCTTTTCCGGGCTCGTTGTGAAACCCTTTGTCGTAGTTCCAGCTTCTTTCACGTCTGGGAACATTCCTTTTTATTTTGTTCTCTAGTCGAAAAATCCCTTACACTTTTTGATGATTTCCAAAAAGCATACAATTAATTTGCCGTGCTGGGGAGTTTAAACAAAAGAAAGCCAATAGAGCCTTCACTCGCTTAGGCAAAGTCACATGACAGCTTAATTTTATGCAGTCTACCATGAACCACTGCTCTAGTTATTCAAAACATTATGAATTTTTAAACAATATTTTAGTCACCATATTAAACAAAAGGAATTACCATTAAAACAGCAAAACTAAACACGAACTGACGGAGCGCGAAGTCTCGACTATTAAAATACGAGTGTGATATTTTAACTGATTTTATATGCAGTTAAGAATAATGAATAAAACAAATAAACTGCAATATGACGAGAAATTTGTGTATGTTGCAGTATAAAGTAAAACCACGCTCTAACGAAATTCTACGGTTACCAAAATTTCTGTCTTTGAAATGCCAATATTGTAAAAAGAAAAGTTGATTCGATAAATACTCTGAGCTAATGAATAATGTTAATTTTTATTGAAATAAGATTTCCTATTGTAAATAATTTATTTACATGTCTTCTCAGGTGGCTGTATATAAAGTAGCATTGGAAATAGATGACATGCAGGGTTACATATTAAACACGTCATCAAATCAACCAAATACTACATTTATCCCTACAGGTAATATTTTTAGGCAAAGATTAATAATGGCAATTGATTCCGACTAGTGGCCTTTTTCAATATTTTTTACAAAAATACTTATTTTATTATACTACGAACTGTATCAAATTATAAATAGAATGTTATTTCGCAGTTTTAAAATGTTGCAAGCAAACAAACACGACAAACACGGTAAATATACGTGTACCTATGATTTTACACATACTGTACTAGAAAATGTATTGCATTACAGCCGCATGTCACTTATGACCATTTTATGAGTACTTGCAGTTTCATGCGATACGGCCATGAAACACGTGGCTTGTATTGCAGAAATGTATCTATAACATTGTAAGTACTTTTGGAATTAAGGCATGAAAATAACACTTTATATAATTATTATATTGTGTTATTCGAAACAAAAACTTAACATGGGAGCATAGGCTATATATTCGCAAAAATGTCTTGTTCATGTGTTGATGAATTTTTCTTAGGGTTAGTTTGGAAAGTAGTAGCTAGAGTGAACCCTATTCAAGCTGCCTGAAGATTTTATTTTCGGAAGAATTGCCTTCCTGGGTGTAGAATTGAACGTTCAGCCGTTTAATACAGCTAAGGGGCATAGGTAAACTACAAAATATTCAATCAGCTACCTCGAACCATCTTTTATCGTCGCATTCAAAGAATCTATAAGCGGTTCGCGAAAAACGGAGGCATTTTGAAACCCTGGTTGCGTATTTTATTTCTGTCACAGTTGCAATTTGTAGTTTTCTCCCCATTTAAAAATAACAACAGTTCCCTAGGTAATAGTCAAAGTGTTACATCATAGATGGTGCTGCGTTCAAAAGTTACAGCCTGATGTCACAGTAGCCTATTTAATAATTATTCTAGACAATAGTAATTATCACGAATACCCTACTTGCACTTGAAATGCGTTGCAACGGCTTGAGATTATTCTTTTTTTTTTTACGAATCTACTGAACGAACATTATATGTATACAACTACGAAAAGAACACACACTTCAAACTATGTTGCTATAGTTTAAAACGTTCAGCACGCTTATTTAAAACATCATTTTCAGGCTCATCAAAATGGCCAAAGATGGATTATTCAGACTGCCGTATCTAGAAAAATAGCAACCGGATTCGAAAAACACAATAATACAAACAAGCTTTAGATATTGTACTATGCTGCCCACAAATTAAATAATGTGGTTCCGCTTAAAGTCTCAAAGGAAAAAGGTCAATAGTAAAACACTGCACGCTATCTGAGTGGCTTGCGCGGAGAGGCGATAATGCATTATATACGTCAGTCAACTGCAACCTTACCGCTCCAGCCTCACACACACAAACGCAGCCTTTAAAACAAGAGTCACAACAGAGTGTTGTAGTGTACACTTGTTACGCGGTCGTGTGCGGTAAACAAAGCAGTCATCAGCAAGTGGAGAGTGTGTGAACTAGGGCCTTTCACACAATGCGTGAGAGGTGGGCGAGCGAAAAAAAAAATCGACGCACGCGGAAGACAGGAAGAAAATGACGGAGGGAGGGTAGCGGTCAGCGACTGGGCACCTCGGGTGAAAGTCAAAGCGACTTGACTTGCTCGGCCGAGGGCTGGATGGAGTGAGTATAAAACAGGGCAGTTGCGGCGTTAACATGACCAGCACTTGTCCATTTTCTCTGGCTAACCACACGCACTGGGCACAGCCATGAGGCTCCTACTGGTAAGTCGTACTTCTTCCAACAATACGCTTAAAATCATTCAGGTCGTACGCGTTCCATAACTTACACATTACATAAATGTGTCTATCTCAAACAAACTCATAGACAGCGTCGCCTTAAAGTAATTGTTAAACTTAGTTTAAAACCATATAAAATAATCATTTATTTCAGTACATTTTTTAGTTCAAGTTATTCGACTGCACACATACAAATAAGAGAATTTTCAACGAATCATTTAAATAAATTAAGTTGATATTATCAGAGGCATGCATGGATCTAATTCACTTATAGAAGGTGACGAAAGTGCATCTGTATTTCATTAAATATCACTTTACGTTTATCTGTTATATTTTGTAAAAAAATTAAAGCAGTTTACATTTTACCATAAAATTCTGACGCAATGAAGCCACCGGATGTATTCACAAAAATTAATATTATTATCATTGAATGATATAATTGGAATACTTTACATTGAGTGAGACAATAGGGGTCATGAAAGATTCATACGAAACTGAAGATAGCAACTCATGTAGTGACAAACATGTATAAATTTTTTGAGTAACCACACAGCATCACCAATTCTTGCTGAATTTTTTTACATGTGCAGTAAAAACATTGTCATCTTAACCAAGTACTTTAGTTGCAATGACGAACGAGATTTTTTGCAATGTGTGTTGTAGAGTCTACCATCCCATCAAGCATTTCATATTATCAATACTAAAAGACTTTTACTGGAATTCGTACACTTTAATTTATTCACAGACTCACTTTATCGGTGTGGGAACGACTTGCCTACTTTTAAGGATCATTGTAAAATAAATGAAAATAATAATATTCAGCATTCAGAGAGAGGGGTTAAATACCTATTCAGAACATATCAGATGGGGCGTCTTCCAACTCTCCACCAGCGCCACAAATAGTTTCCTGTTTATTACAAGAATATTCAATGCCGAAACATCACAATTGACAGTACAAGCTACAATACCAAGTAAAAAATTTTATAAACCATAGAATAATATAAATTAATTGGCAGCCAGTTAGCAACGGTATTGTGGAATATATTTTGTATAAATTTTTCTACACACTTTAATTCGAGAATTCTGATAGGACTACCAATATCACGAATAATAACAACTTTTCGTTCAAAAAGGGCAGTCCGCTCCACTTTGAATTCTCCATTGTAGCCAACTTTGACGCTTTTTATAACGAATGTGACAAAAATATTTTTTCTGTAGAGTAAAAAGGTTTTTTTTTTACAGATCTCTACTTTTCTCCTGGCTGCCGTAGTCGCAGTCCGATGTGAAGCCACCGAGGGAAGCAAACAAGACAAGAGAAGTATCATCGGTGGCTACGGAGGCGGCTACGGTGGATACGGCCTGGGTGGTGGTCTTGGATACGGCTACGGTAGCGGAGGATACGCCCTCGGATCCGGTATTGGTCTTGGATCTGGTCTCAGCTCTGGAATCGCCCTCAGCTCTGGCATTGGACTCGGCGCCGGATATGGACTGGGCGGCGGTATTGGACTAGGCTCTGGTATCGGCTCCGGTATTGCACTGGCAGCAGCACCTGCAGTACAGACCATAACACAGACAGTGCCAGTACCAGTTCCCCAGCCCGTACCTGTGACTGTCAATAGACCCGTGCCTGTACCTGTTGCTCAGCCTGTCCCAGTGTCAGTACCCAGGCCCTACCCTGTTAGTGTACCTCATCCTGTACCTGTCTCTGTACCCAGACCATACCCTGTCAGTGTTCCCAGGCCAGTCGCTGTTCCTGTTCCCCAGGCTGTACCTGTTCCAGTGCCTCAGCCCTACCCTGTTAGTGTCCCTCGTCCCGTTCCTGTGACTGTACCTCAGCCTGTGGCTGTACCAGTTCCTCAGCCCATCACTGTGACTAGGCCAGTAGTTGTCGCCTCAGCTGGCTTGGGAGCTGGTCTCGCAAGCGGCATAGGTCTGGGAGGCATCGGCTACGGTGCTGGTTATGGAGGTTCCATCGGTAGCATCGGCCTTGCTGGAAGCAGTCTGGGAGGTATCGGCTACGGTTCGGGATACGGTTATGGAGCGGGCTACGGAGCCGGATATGGATACGGCTCTGGCTATGGATCCAGCAAACTGTGGTAATTGCTACCAGCCACCAGGACGCAAATTCCATGACATGTATCACCAGGGGTTACTTTTCGACAACAGAGGAAACCTTGGCTCATCTTCACTCGTCGCATCCAACATTCATCATTGTTTCGCTTCTCATGATCCATTCTTTCAGCAGATAGAAGACTAGTAGCTGCTGGCTAATAACTCACCCCACTTTCATATTCATGTATTCATAGCATAATGTGTTCATATTCTATCATTTTTGTTACAAGCGTTCTTGTATTTTGTATGAATAAATGTTTCTTTACATAATGTAACCGCTTTTATTTATTCACCGCTATACAACTAACGGTACGTAAGTATTTTGATGAATGTTGAAGGTATAAGCGAGAAATGATGATCATAGCAATATTACTTTTCTTGTATAGCTAATTTTGTAGTTTTCCTTTATACAATATGATGACATATTAAAGTCTTGAAATTAGTAACAAATAATTTCTCACAGTATCTCATAGTCTATTTCCTCTTAGTAGGTTAAATAAAAAAAAATATCATGTTTTCAAGAATTTATTTTTCCACTTTACTTCCCATAACTGAGTGTAAATAACCTAAATGGAAACTTTTAATTTTTTATATATTGAGTGGCAAAAACTGTATTTAAAATTTTGTGATTTTTCTGTTCGGTTAGTAAAATCGCAAGCAAAAATTTATTTACATTGCCTTTGTTGGTATTTGCGAGTTGAAGTGTTTGTATACTTGAAGACGAATTAAATTTCAATCATATTTATCACTTGTAATTTCTGATCACAAGACAGTTTACGATTTCATAAACGTATAGTAGATTATTTAATGCTCTGTTTCTAGCCGCAAATTATATATGAGGTAGCAAAATATGTCATCATAAAATTTTAAATAGCGTTACACTTTAGAGGTATGTATGTACGTACAGAGAATGTAATTTAATTAAGATTATCATTTCAAAGCAAACTATAACAAGAAATATAATTTTAAAGGTGTTTTAATACGACGTAAGCACTTGACACCTTAACATTTAAGATGTCTGTTATAAACTAAAGAAGTATTTTGGACAAATGCAATTCCTGCAATGGCATATGCCCAAAATACTTCTTTAAATTGTAACTTGCCCCCATTACAAGAATCGTTTAAAATATCGTCCGTGTTATAGTTTCCGAACGTGCGGGTCAGAAATTAAAGCTACAATTCTAATCAAAATATTCCAATATTTTGATGCAAATATGGTAAACCTACCCTTCTTCGCGATGGTAGGGCTTCGGACTTTAGTAACAGGAATATGTTAAACGTTTTCATAGTGATGTTTTTGTGATACGTTGATAATTTAGTGCAGGAACTACACACGCCTGCTCTCTGTTGCTAACCTAGTGAACTGGTGTACAGAACCTTCCCAATTTTTCGAAGCCCGCAAATTTGTTTACCACGACATTAAGGTATATCCGGGTATATGGCGTTTACGATGCATTCAAAATATTTGCTTTACATGTTTATGAACATATATTTTTTCATACGGTGATTTAATAATGATACATAACTTGGTTTTACTAACAGTCCGTGCCGTTCTTCACGAATTAACAAGTGATTTACAAAAATTAAAAATAAACGTTTTTATCATATATTGAAATCCATTCTGCGTTATAAACTAATTAGCTAAGAATCAACTTTTTTCTAAAGTTTTTAACGTTGGTAAAACAACATAGCCTACCTTGAATCATAAAATACATTTCAGGATGATGTAGCTCACGGTAGGGGTTGTTATAAACTGTATCGTTAAGGCTACTATGCACAAAAAATATTCGTAATTTTATAATTAAACCATACACTGGCCAACTTTTACACTTTACATGTATAGTAATTTCCCACAAAAAATATTTTTTCAGTTCCATAGTTATCGCAGGTCAAAGTAACGATTTAACTATTTTGGCTAGTTACCCAAATTAAAAAGCATTAAAACTATATGAATGAGATAACTTAGAGTGAAAGTAAATGTATTAAGGTACAAAATTACACCTTCGTAATTTCATGTAAATTTTTTTGTACTAAAAAATATTCTTCAGTGTACCTAAATTTTTGCATGTATTTGGGTACATGTATCTTTAAAAAAATTATGTTTACATGAAATAAAAAAGTGTCATTCTATAGCTTAACGCTTTTACATTCACTCTAAATTTTATCATTCATATAGTTTGAATAGTTTCTATTTTGGTTAAGAAGCGAAAATAGTCAAATCACTACTTTTTACAGTTTTTGGTACAATTATAAAATTAAGAATTTTTCGATGGTACAGAGCGATTGATGTGGTTCAATTGTTGTCCGCTATGTTTTTAAGTAGAATACTCGTTGGAAAGTCATAGAGTGGATCTTTTGCTCTTATCATAAAAATTATTACATTTTGTATTTATTTCCTATTTAAAAAATGTTATTTAATTTATCGGTAATCGATTGGCCTTGGTAAAGTTCTGTGAAGAAGAGGGAGAGTGTACTCGTCAGGAGAGAAGGGATGACTTACTGGATATGAGTATTACAATTTCAAAGTAATTTTTACATGAATTTACTTTTTAGATATTTTGAAAGTATTTAATTCAATTTATAAGAAACGGGCAGGAGAAAAGCTAAGTAGAGAAAAACAAGAAATAAATCATTGTTTCTAAAATGTAAATTGTAAATGATTATTTAAAAGTAAAAAAAAAATATTCGTATTTTGTGTACGGGAGGGAGAGAGGTAACTAAGCGACAGACTTTAGAAGTACATTAATTTTAGTGTAATATTTAATTTTAAAAAGTTATTATAGAACATTCGTTCTAGATTCAATTTCGAAGAAGTGAAATACGTGAAATTTGTATCTGAATAACACTCGATACTTATCTAACCATTTGCGATATCGAAACGTTCTTTCTTTCGTAACCACTCTTACGTAATTACCTATAAACTTTAGAAGGTTTTCTACTTCAGGGTAAACTAAATTTGTGTACCATGCAAGTCAGAAACCCCGAAAAACAATTATGACCACCGACGTATAATTTATGAGTGACATTTTGAATCTCAATCGAATCGCAATGTGTTTACGAAACTGTATATTGTTAGTGTATTTTTTTTAAATTATAAATACTGGCGTCATTACTTGGTATGATGCAGGTCTTATTGGTTTCCATGGAGAGGTAATGTACGTTTTGTCGACAGCGAGGTAGTTAAAGACGGTTGGTTACACACAGCTTGGTACAATGAAAAAAACCGGGAGAGGAGTCGGCCATGGCCTTTGTTAAGGAACCATCCCAGCATTCGCCTGGAGTGACTTCGGGAAACCATGAATAACCGAAATCAGGATGGCCGGAATCGGGGATCGAATCCGGGTCTTTTCGAATGCGGGTCTAACGTGTCACCGTTGCGCCACGTAATATTTCGATAAAACAGAACGATGGTGGCGCAGAGATAAAAATAAATTCATGGCTCGCATTCTGTAGGACAAGATTTCTAGTCTCCATCCGGCAATTATTAAAATTTATGCTTTCCATGGTTCTTTACATTTACTCCAGGCTATGGCCTATTCCATCCCTGTTTCCTACTTTTTAAACAAATGGTTCCATCTTCAAAGGCATCTTAGGCGAGGTGACGTAATACACCTGCCCAATATAGGTAGTATGCATTTTTTTTTATTAAAAAAGAGTTAAGCATTATTATCTTCGCGGTAAAATCAACTCGTAAGAAGATGTAATTTTTCTAAACTGCGCAATGATGTTACGATACTACCGTGAGACGAGATCTGCTGGTGACCTAACTGAGAACTCTTTTATGGTAATTACCGCACACGAGAAGGAAATTGCCGTAATCCATTGACGTTGCTGAAATTCACTTTCTTCGGAAGTCTAAATGCCAAGACATTTGAAATTTAGATTTTCATGCAAATTTTTATACTTAAAGCTTTTCGGTGACTATATAATACAAAATAACTAAATGTATTGAGAAATTTCAAATTAAATGCTTTCATCGGCACTTGATTTTTTTACAACGGCATAATACAATATTATTTACGAAGTGAATTGCTTTTTTGTTTTTAAAGAGTATCAGTCATATAATTAAAATTGGAGAAAATAATTTATAAATATCCTTCTAAAACACATTTCTAACATTTCGTACTTGTAACCAATGGTACAAAGCACTGGTCGATGCCCATACCAATCATTAGGTCAATGTACTAGTGTCAAGGAAAAAGTAATAGTGTGAACCGTCGAAATAGTGGTTGATCCCTTGTAAAACAAAGTGATTTGGTAACCTGCTCTGACATCATAAAATATATGGTTGCTGTAGGAAGTTTTCAAGAATGTTAGGTGAAATTTAGCGTTTGTTTATGAAATATTGTTATAAAGGGTATTAACAATATTTAATTTACAAAACGTATAACCTGGAAGCACATTTTAAACCACTCAAATGTTGTTCTTCGTAGGGTGAATACGTTTGCATGATTTTTTGTAAATTACAAATTAATTCCCAATTTTCTGTTAGCTGTTAACGTAAACTGGTCCAAATATAACTCGCAATCATGTATGGATTCACCATTGTGTAAAATAAAGCACATTTTAGTGACAAGCACACAATGTCTTAACGTTAAGTGTCTGTGCTCGAGTTTCTACATGTTTGACGATAATTATTTTTTAAAACACTACCGGTAATCTGTACCATAAAATCTCTCGAAAACTTAGTTATGACTGATTTAAACTATATACTCTGATTTTACTGAGACTCAAGACGGCATGATAGTAGCTAAATAGCTAATTAACTAAATTAAACTTTCGATTGATAAATTAACGAATTTCTGTATACTGTTTCTCTCGAATAATGACGTCACGCAGTAAAACCAAATTGCAACAAAGTAACAAAGGAACTTTACGATATCGGCTTTCGTCTGTGTTTTTTTTTTTTTAATAATAATTATCTCAAAAGCCGAGAATCTCGTACACATTCCATCAATTAAAATAACTGTTAATTTTTTTTAGACAGTTTGAGTTCCAAAAGAAACGTGAAAAAAAAAACTCTTCAAAGGCGAAATCCCTAAGAATAGGTAATACTTATTAATATTGGACAGGTCATAGAAGAAACGTGAAGCTCATTATCTGGCGTAAGTTTCTAATAACTATCAATCCCTTAATGGCCATGGCTGTGAGTGAAGAATTTATTCTATGAATTTTATTTTCATGTGTTATGGTACTTGCTGAAATTATACTTACCAACATACACAATTAACTGACTAACCTAATTTTATGAATTTACATTCTTTCGTACTAATGGAAAATAATTGTTCTTAATGCTCATGAAATGTGTTCTACAGAAATGAAATTTTATACACCAGAGATAAATTTAAAATGAATATTTTCAATTGTAGACACTACATTTTCAAACATTAAAAATTTTTGTTAAGGTAATTTTAACCAGAACGGTATAGATAATAAAGTTATAATTAAATTTGTAGTCACATGAATACTCAAAATAACATGTATCCAAGCATGGGAGCCCTACCTCCACACTTAAATGAACACATTTTAATACAATACATACCTACTTGGCCACCCTAACATGACTATCTTAGCTTCCGGATTGCGTCTGCGTCTGATTAGTTCCAGGAAACAAGCGGAAGCGGCTCAAGTCGAAATAAAAGACCGTCATAACACTGCAAAAAGTCCGTTAACCTCAACGTCGCGTACAAACCCCTAATTATCGCTTGCGAGATACGAGTGTAATTTAGTGCAATTTTCTGAGAGTAAATTGAGTAGAAGTAAAGAAACACACTCTCGGAAGACAAGAACATAATATGAGATAGGGCGGCGAGTCCAGAGCGGATACTCTTTGGTGATTGTCAGAGCAAAGATTAAACAGAGTGTAATACGAAGTATTAATCACAGTTTCTATGACACTGTACTCGGCTAAAGCTCCCACATGCAATGGAGCTATTACTGTGAGTTCAGCACAGAACCTTACAAAATTATGGTCGGGTAACTTTCGGCTTACTCCTGCTACTGAAAGCTGCACCAGAAGTAACGAAACACTCGTACAGGCAATTTATAGTCGTGCCATGTTAAGATGATAGCTGGCTTATATATTAAGTAAAGTTTAAGTTGATTATATTATAATTAATTTGTATATGCTTGTATTTTAGGTATACACAGGTGCTATCTCCCAGGAATTTTTAGTTTCTCTACGTAGTTCAATAGCAGATGGGGCAAACTGTAATGGAATTACAGCTGTCTTTTTTATTTTGAAGTAATTATCATTACAAATTATATTTTTCAAACTTACGTAATTAATATGTTTAACTGATGTTTATGTTCTGGGATGAATAGTTCTAAATTCATGTTAAAACCTACCTAAAGTCCTATTTATGTATGAACCTGCTGATTTTGATTTTGTCATATTACGCCTTATGTAATTAATGATTTATGATTCTGCTTACTGAGATACTCATAGGTTTATGCAGTTTAAGGAAAGCCTATCAGTATGTTAAGTTATTCTTTCTCTCAGTAATTCCTATTTCTCTGAGGCGATTGTCTCGACCGTTGCTGTCAGTGGCACTTTTCTTTCTTCTTATATAAACTCCCATCGTGATAAGATATATGCGGCAGCCCTCCAGATGTGACGCCTGATTTACTCCCGCGACGTAACGATAGGAACCCTTGGGTGTTGGGTTTAGATAATAATTTAATGTTACAGTATGTGCCAGTTGAGAAGAGGTCAACAATTTTTAATTTTTATATTTAGATGTTCGTAGTGTTCCTCAAGCCAACGAGGGATGCACGTAAGACGTTCACTTACAGGTAATTCTTTTTTTTTTTTTTTTGTTTCTTTCTAAAGAATGAACTCAAACTGCACGAGATTTTCGGAACTTTTAACAACTTAATTGAAATTAACGCTTCATATTTTTGTTCAATAATAAGTCTGATTTAAATGTAGCTGATGTATATTTGAAAGACAAAGTCAAAATCCTGAACCTAACTAGTGGTCTGAGAACTATCAGAGACTCAAATTTTCCGTCTGTGCTATAAACACTTGTCGAGCAAACATATATCTTAACATTATATGGAGTAAATCGATATTTAAGTGTTATGAAATACATAAATGTGTTATGTGTCTGGTCGAGATATGTATATCACTAGTATGCCTATTTTTTCTATAATGTAGGGATTAGAACCTAATCAATTTTCGTCAATTAGTATTTTGCCGTAAATTTTATTTTTGAATACAAGGGCTGGATATTTTAATCCATGTGTATTTGCTACGTGGATGTACATATCTTATCAACGAATTTATTTACAGTTTCCATCATCTTAATTCACTATACTCCTCTAAGTTATCACAAAGTGGTAGATGGAAATTAAATTTTGGCACTTTCGTTCGTTTTAAGCCTAGTTGACAGAGAAAAAAATAACAGTAACAATGTTAATTACAAAATTTTAACTACAAAATTGTTATCAATAAATTATAAGTTGTTGTACACTATTTTATAGTAATGTTGACGGCGAATGTGCTATTGACAGTGCTGAAAACACCAATGTTACTCAAACAAAGTTGTAAGAATGATGAACGGAAGTTAATAGCAATGTTCATGACAAAATTGCTTACAACAGTGCTGATAACATTGCTAATAACATTTGTTTCCACTATCCTTTAATCTATACCGCACTAAAATGAATCGAGAAAATAATGTTATTAACAGAATTGGTGACAACGTTACTAACATTTTTCTAAAATTCATAACAATTTGTTGCTAGCAAATGTTTTTAACAATATGTAGATAGCAAATGATATTAATTTTTTTTATAAATATTAACTAAGTTAATAATCTATGTTGGCAACAATGTTGAGAACATGATATAAACAATTTTGAAGTATTTTTTAAAATATTGTTATAATTCTGTTGAAAACACGTTTTATTAGCAATATTATCGTGGGTGTAAACTAGGCTTTAAACTAGCCGGGTGTACACAGCACAATCAAATTACTCTGGCATAAATAAACAGTTCTAAACATGATTAACACCGGCTTTGCAACTGTAAAATTAGCGCTTTAACATAACGAGTACGCTGCTAAATTTTCTTTAAATATTCATAAATGTATGTGATATAATTTGTAAGTTCATAAAATAACTGTGACTGAGTTAGAATTGTTCCTTGCAGCAAATAGTATTTTTGGAAATGACGGCCTTCGGTGTGTTTGCCCTCTTAAATTTACGTCGAAATTTTCTCTTGTGCATTAAATATTTTTTTTTTTAAGTTCACAGTTACTTATTCCCTTCTTGCAGTGAAAGTCCTACCTACCTCACCAGTTTTCACTCAATAATCATGTACCCGAATTGATTTTCTTCTTATATAGTATACGTAAACACTAGTGCTTCACTTTCTCCCTCAGATTCACATTGTGATTGCAGATCCGGTTACCTACATACCGTATCAGGACGTCAGGCGCACGTACACTAAGCCTGTGATAGGTCTAGAGTATTCCCTACTCTGTGCCAACGGGATACCATGTTTGAAAACCCTGAAAGCCGCTTTTCGTCTGGTATGTAGGGTTGCAATAAAATAGATGAATGTAAATTAAAAAATATATATAATTTTTGTAGCAACTAAAATAACAATGTATTTCTTCAACGTAACTATTTATTTATCAAGATACGAATTAGTTATGTTTTTAATGTTTTCTTGCCCTTTTCTCCGACAGACAAACCATAACTCTGCTAAAGAACTTTATAAGCTTGATATATGAGATGCTACTTATTCTGCGTATTGATTTAAACCGTAATTTCGTAAAACTCATATGTAAATACATATTACTACTGCCGTGGCAAATGTATAAATACCACTATCATATTGATAAACAATATTTTATGTGCCATATTACCACGGTATTTCAGATGTTGCTGACAGCGTTTTGAGGTGTAGAATGTTTAATGTAAGCCTGTAAAGTACAACAGTGTAAGTCGCTTAGCCACTATATTACATTAATTGAACCAATAATTTGTGTAGAGGAAAAATATTTTTTTTTTAACTTGCGTTAGTCTTTCTGACGATTTAGGTCTCTAATAATGAAGACTGAATGAGAGTAGGCATGTCAACTTTCAAATAATATGCCATAAGAAACTCCTTTTGTGCATAGACCATAGGTATACGTACGTACATCTACATGAACCATTTTAAAAGTATTTTTAAAAACGATATATTCCACCAAATTATTACAGAGAAATATTTTGTACGGGCCGGTTACAAAGAGAACTGAAATTGTCACGCGATACATACATGTTGCCTACGCTGGACCTCGTATGAAACGACATTAAGATGCGAGTAAGATAAACGCGTTTAGGTGGCGGCCTGGGTGAAGGACTGAGGATTGTAAATGCAGAAGCGTTATCCCTAGTTCACAATATTTCACCTTTCTTGAGCAAGAAGGTGATCACCAAAACGTGAACAGGAAGGTTTCCACCCACTTGTGTACAAGCTTCGTTTGTGTATCATACACACAGTAGTGATGCGTGTTTGCTTGAATGTATCTGTATATGCCAAGAAAGTTGGAAGTATAAGATCCCTTTTCTCTTGTCATATACTTATTTTTGTTTTATTTTTACTATCATCAGTGACAAACACATTGAATTTTTCAATTTAAATTATAAAAGACATAAGGTACATGCATGATCAAAACACTGAGACCGATAAATATATTTTTGTGACTGTACAAGGCTTCAGTTTGTATTCTACTCTAAAAAAAACTATATCAAGACAAATTAACGTACGTTAATGTGCTGAATAAAAACATAAGTAAACGACCTGCACAAGATGGTGTACGAAAACCTGAACAGTCTCTGAACGATTCAACCCAGAATGCAAGACCTTGCATGCACGCTACTTGCATACAAGTCAGCCAGTCACGCGATGCAAGTCCCCAAGTACACCTCCTTGTTCAAAACCGATAACCGTGTGTACTATGCTTCAAGGACAATTCAGGTCACTGCGTTACAACACACCCTAGTACCTAGGTGCAAGTCACTAAATTGGTGTGCAATATTCTCGCTGATAGCACGCCTTGATCAGACATAAAGTTGTGACCCTACCATTTTATGACGTCATATTTAGTATAACTATTCTGGGCCAAGAATTTGACACCTAGTAGGACCGCAAAGAAAGCTTTTTTCACCATTTTCGGGAGCAATTAATAAAGCTATGTAAATTGGTAGGTGACTTGAAGTAGACAGAATTACGTGTATCGTTCATTGGATGCTATTTTTAAAGCTATGTGTCTCACGTCATTAGTCATAATACGTTGATAATTTTCCGAATAAATTTCTACCTCCCGTAGTTCTTCACACTTGGGCAGGCGGCAACCTTAGTGGATGGCCAGAAAATCAGTAGTAATAAATTTAAAAAAAACTGACGTACGCTAGTTGTTTCAATTGTACGTTACTGTAGAGACGATGATAAGTTTTCCTGGAAACATCCATGGAAGGAATGTGAACAGCAAGGAAAGTTTAAATAATTGAGCTAAAGACACGCCGTTTCCTCAATGAACAGTGGCAGGCAGTTAGCCCAGTTCAGAGGTGACTATGTAAATGAAGTTGGACGCGTGTCGCGTGCGAACCAGGGCGGCGAGACAGGCGGGGGACAAAATAGCGGAAGACAGGAAGACAGACAGAGAGGAGAGGGTAGCAGACAGAAGACTGGACCAGCAGTGAAAGTTAACACAGTGGTTCTACAGGTAGTTTGGCGTGGTATAAAACACTGCTCTGCGATAACATGGTCAGCACTCATCTACTGCTCTGGCTCTACACACACTGGGCACAGCCATGAGGTTCCTACTGGTGAGTATCTGCTCTTTAACCTCGGGCATACAACAACTATTAGTCTTGAAGCTACTGCAGCTCTGGGTACAGCCATGAGCTTCCTACCGGCGAGTTTCTGCTCTCTAACCTTGGTCATACAACTAAAAACCTGGAAGCTACTCTATCTCGAACTCCCTATGCTCGCAAGGTCTTACAGTAACCGTCGTCTCCATGAGACGTGAGTCTAAATTGGACAAGTGACCGAACATATCGAGAGTACATATCAGCACTTGATTTACTCCAGACTAAGGTTTCTCTAGGTTTAGAACCTAGATTGTCCGGTGCAATACCCATGTGGTGCAAACGTTCAATAGCCAAATTATACACAGGTAAACTGCCTACCAAATTTTATCGTCAGTTTGATTTATCTTGGAACCGTATCATTTCACTCATATTTTGTTACCTTTATTTTGACGTAGTATTTTAACAATTACTGAGAAGTTAAAAAATGTATTAATTTTTATTTTGCAAGAAATGTAAGTAAGGCCGTTTAACATATTATTTTAATACTGTAGCTCTTGTACGTTAATCTATGCATTATTCCGAAAAATCTCAGAGTTTATATTGTTAAAAATTTGGAACGCGAAAAAAATTTCTTACAATGCAGTATTTGTTTTATAATTTGTTCCGTAAATTAGTTTACAAAGATAATCATCTAATATGTTTATAAAACCTTAGCTAAATCGAGAAATTATTTCTTATAATAATATAAGACCGAAGGTTGCCAGCGGCTTTGACCGCGTGTAGCAGCTGATATTTTCTGTAAAATATCTTTGAACACCGTATTATTAGTTCGACCATCAAGTGTAAGAATAACCAAGCTAATTGTTGAGTTGATTCTGCAGCAGGCTAAGCAACTGCAACTGCCGAATCTAAAAAACTGTCTTAAGTCTTCCGCTGCCAATTTTAGTGACTTTTCCTGGGTCTTATTTTATAGTCGCGGCAAAATTGATGCGAGTCCCTTGAATCATCTTTGACGGATTATAAAGCACAGGCCCTTCGAACCGTGTAAAAGTTCTGTTTAAGTACTCCAAATTATTTCAAGGAATTCATAAAGATATGTACTTCTGTTTTCGGTACTTCCTCAATAACTGAATTTTTTTAAAAATTAACAATTAATAAACTGTAAATAAAAGCAGGTTTTTTACGAAAACACTTCGTCTATTTAATTGCCTTATAAGTAATAATATTAGCAGTCCGATAATTACATTACAAATTATATGTTGCAGTAATTTATTTAAAATTTCTAAAAAAAACTATATAGGATCAGAAACCTTCGTGAGAACACGCACAACAACTTACCAAAGTTTCATCGCAATCGGATGAGCGGTGTATGAACGATTACATTACAGCGGACAAATATAATGATACACTATTACGGAATTATTCTCTTCAAAAATCTTATCTACGCAATGAAGAAGTTTTTGGGCGAACGGGTGCCTCATTAAACATATATGCTATTATGCTACATGTATATATTTATGTATTAAAATATCCATATAAGCACATATAAGTTGTATAAAGGTACACATAATTAAACGCACGAGTCTATAGATATGTACATATGTACATAATCATACGTACTTGTATTTTTCTATTTATCTTTATCAAGTTATGGACGATTTTAATGTTCTATATAAGCAAATACGCTGTACAGTTTAAAACAAATAAGTCGAATATGGATTATTTTTCTAAATCTACTTGTAATCTGACTGTGAATTCTCTTTTCTTAGCTTTTAACTGCAAGTTCGCCTCTAGTTCCTTAAAAAACCACACACACATATATATTTATATGTACGGTTATATATACATATATATATATATATATATATATATATATATATATATATATATATATATATATA
>PNEQ01116893.1:0-24585 GCA_003012365.1 Medauroidea extradentata | reverse complement strand
TTCATCTTGTGGCACACCATTTTATCCCAAGTGCCCTGTTTTGACTTGTAATCAGAAGGCTAAAGTGTTGCATTCAGGAAATCATAATTTACCATGGTGGAACAAAACGCTGTGTTTCTTAAATATTTACGTGGAATTAGAATGACATAAGTCCTATAAGAAACTACTTTGTACAACTGTTTGGTAAAAAATTTGTAGCTGTTAAGTACATAAAATAATATACTATACATATTAGTATATAAAATAATATATTACATTAAATGTGATACAAAATTATTTTAAAAGACTTGAAATTGCATATACGGATCTGTAAGCCTGTTTTTGTAATAACCATACGCGTTTATTGGCACATTTAACTGTACTATGAGGGATGAAAAGTGTGAGAGTAAAGTATTTTGGTAAATACGTGTGTTAAATTGAGATAAGTTTAAGATATAGTACAGTTGTGTTATTCTAAAACAAGATTTAATCGACTAGAGCCGAAACTAAATGCTCCCAAACTAATACATTTACTTATACACACAAAGTTACCTGTGAATGTAATATATGATTTGACTTTAAATAAAAAGTTTTTAACGATAAATGTTTTAAGATATTAGGTTATCTCTGTAATGAAACTTAACACGTGGCCTATTTTGATTTACTAGTGAAGTACCCGACTAGTACAAGAGTGAAAAAAGTAACACTATCTGATAGAATTTTATCAGTCACACAGATCTTCTATGAGCGTAACATAATCATGAATGTTGAGAGACGATAAAATAATTCTCAAGTTAGTTATTCTATGCTTGGTATACTCTAAATTACGATATACTCATAGTTACGAGTACTGAATTTTCCAAATCTAAGGTTCAAAACACTTAGCACAGAAACCAGTATAAAAATTATTTAATAAAAAAATTAATATACTACGTTTCTCCTCAGTTTCAGAACTCTAACTCATACGGAAATAAGGTCAAAATCGACTGAAAGATTTATACCGAACAGGCAAGCAATATTACCGACAATATATTGAGTTAATAGAAACGTGGAAAAATCAAATAGTATTAGTACCATATCTGGCAGAGGATAGGGTTTTTATACCCATCAATGAATAACTTATCAGAATTCGCAATTTCATAGAGAAAAATTGAATCTTAGTAAACATATTCAAACAAAAAAAAATCCCACCTCTGAAAAATCAAAATTATTCATTGAATACAAAACATTCTAAATAACAAAATATAGTCACATGTAACAAGAAAACTTTCTCATTTTCAGGTTTCATCCCTTCTCCTGGCTGCCGTAGTCGCAGTCCGAAGTGAAGCCACTGAGGGAAGTAAACAAGACAAGAGAAGTATCATCGGTGGCTATGGAATCGGCTACGGAGGCGGCTACGGTGGATACGGCCTGGGTGGTGGTCTTGGATACGGCTACGGTAGCGGAGGATACGCCCTCGGATCCGGTATTGGTCTTGGATCTGGTCTCAGCTCTGGAATCGCCCTCAGCTCCGGCATTGGTCTCGGCGCCGGATATGGACTGGGCGGCGGTATTGGACTAGGCTCTGGTATCGGCTCCGGTATTGCGCTGGCAGCAGCACCTGCAGTACAGACCATAACACAGACAGTGCCAGTACCAGTTCCCCAGCCCGTACCTGTGACTGTCAATAGGCCCGTGCCTGTACCTGTTGCTCAGCCTGTCCCAGTGTCAGTACCCAGGCCCTACCCTGTCAGTGTACCTCATCCTGTACCTGTCTCTGTACCCAGACCATACCCTGTCAGTGTTCCCAGGCCAGTCGCTGTTCCTGTTCCCCAGGCTGTACCTGTTCCAGTGCCTCAGCCCTACCCTGTCAGCGTCCCTCGTCCCGTTCCTGTGACGGTACCTCAGCCTGTGGCTGTACCAGTTCCCCAGCCCATAACTGTTACTAGGCCAGTAGTTGTCGCCTCAGCTGGCTTGGGAGCTGGTCTCGCAAGCGGCATAGGTCTGGGAGGCATCGGCTACGGTGGTGGATATGGAGGAGCCATCGGCGGCATCGGTCTTGCAGGAAGCAGTCTGGGAGGCATCGGCTACGGTGCTGGTTATGGAGGAGCCATAAGCAGCATCGGTCTTGCTGGAAGCAGTCTTGGTGGTATCGGCTACGGATCCGGATACGGTTATGGAGGCGGCTACAAATATGGCTCTGGCCTGAGCTACGGATCTGGTCTTGGGTACGGATCTAGTCTGGGGTACGGATCTGCTCTGGGATACGGATCTGGTCTGGGGTACAGCAGTAAGCTCAGCAAAGTATGGTAAACGCAGCGTCTCTATCAGAGAATCACTATAACAATCATCAATCATCTTACGAAATGTTCGACCTTTTTCTCTTTTATTAAGAATACTTTTAACATTTCGAAGGTAAAGTACTTGCCACTAGTTGTGTCACCTCATCTCATTCACATGTATGCATTTGTTGTTGAATAATGTGTTCTTTTGTATAATTTCTACAAATGTTCCTGTATTTTCTGTAAATAAACAGTACAAAATATACTCGCCATATTTATTCTTTCAAAAATGCATATGCCTAACCATTAAAAAATATATCAAAAATTGTATTTTTTTAAGTTTTAAAAACTAATCACTTAAAATGAAAAAAAAATTGATTTGTTAATTTTACATATAATTTCATGTTTCTGATTACGAGTAGGATGTCGATGTATATATACTTATTTATATACATATAAAGTTATAAATTAAAACAAGATACGAACCTGTTGCTCAAAACATGAAGACCGACCATTACTAAAACCAGAATTTGAGACAAATTTTTAAAATATACATAGTATTTTCTTGCAGTAATTATGTTCTACCTCAACACATACTATTCGATAATATACATTCTTGCTCCCGTTATATGTGTGTGTATGTGTGTGTGTATATATATATATATACTATGCGTATATGAACGAGACATCACTGGTTTTGTGTCCTGGCAGATTGTTACTGGTGCAATTTTTTCACTGCGCCTACAAACACAAGTCCACGCTAAGCCAGTGCCTATAACGTGAGTGTTTCGCACAGCCATAGTCAACATAGATCACTACCCTACACAGTTAATTTAATTTAATATATCTCGTAAAAAGTATAATTGCCTTCTGGCTTATAGCATTCGCCACCAGCAGTATGACTTCAGAAATTCCACTTTTATTAGGAGTTTAAATACTGACAGAGAAAACTGCATTTTTGGTACAAAATTAACACTGAGTACAGTTATGGAATACGGCCGCCAAAAAGAGGTTCTGTTGTAATATCTTCGTAAGTGCATTTATTAGTTTTTCAACCAGTTTTTCCTTCGTTAATTGAATTTTCTAGCCAACAAATTGTAGAAATCAACTTTCAAAGGAAAAATACAGTAAATTTACTATGTAGATGATGAGCCATCCTAAATTTAGTGTGATCCTGCTGTTGTCACAAAGATTGACACAATCTGTAGACGTAACTGCAGTAAGGAACCGACATAGATACATTCAAAATGGTACATAACTTAATGATTACTAATATTGAGGTATGGAAATTACTGAACATTCTGTGTTATAATCACGTACACTTACATTGTCACTGGTGGGTGGAATTGTTGGCGTTTAATTTGTTATAAGAAGATTTATAGTTCTCTCGCGTTCTCTCTCTCTCTCTTTTTTTTTTTTTTGCTGTATATGTATTCGATTACTGCTAAAAAGTACATATATATTTTGTATATCCCTTTTTAAAGAAGTAACTGCAATACTTCATTGATATAAATTAATGAACACCATCTGTAAATTTTTGGAACTTCCATGAAGGCCTACGTGCAAATTATCACGCAGACATTTTATGGCAAGTAATCCTAAAATAGTTTTTGTATGGTGGTGACTGTTTTCGTCGTTTTATTGTCACTTATTTGTATTAGGCTCGTTATTGATTTTATTCTTAGGTTAGTGATTTATTTTGTACTTCAGATTACTGCAATTTACAAAGTAACCGCCAAGCGTTTGCACAAAACTATTTTGAAAAGTTTGATTTTAAATTTCCTAATTATTTATTTGGAACAACAGAGAGAGAGAGAGAACAATCTCATATTTTACGATGGATACAGAATCGCTTAAACATCACTTAACTGTAGTAGGACAAAGAAAATTGAACTGTGCAGCAAGAAGTTAGTCATACGACAACCTGCAGCAGTCTGTTCTTTAAATTACGCTACCCATTTTTATATTTAGGTTTGACTCCTGTTGTAATTATGGTATGTCAGTTGTCACGTAGGCCTATGTTCATATATGCCTATCATTAGCCGTTCGTTTGATAAAATTGTTAGCATCACAATTTCCAGATAATAATATTACTGATTTTAGTTCATTATATCACCACATAATTAATTTATCTATATGCATACGACTGTTTCCATGTCAGAGCTAATGAAGATAAGATATGCGTATTAAAATAAAACACGTTTCACTTCTACAGCAAGATAGCAGCAAGGAAACTACATTGTCATCGGAATGGACTGCTACTCATTTTGTATATAAATTTAGTTTCTTTGAACAACAGATTAAATTTTTTAAATGCTTTTTGCTATTTAAATGAACATGTGCGTTGCGTCTCTTAATGCAAATATAAATACAAATTTTTATAAAGTTTGATATTTGTTCAGTAATTATATATCTCACAAATGTTCTACGAAGCAATTTATGAAATTATTCTCATAAGTGTTATTTTTTTTTTTTGGTTTCTAGTACGTAGTCAAACAATAAGTATAACATAATGTGTCAGTGAATCTAATTAATTGCACACATACCATTTTTATTTTAAAGAAAGTGGTGTTTAACTTTGAGTTAAATAGACAGCATTCCTTACTATCCGCAATCCCATCTTCTATTAAATTGGCGGTTTCCCACTTTCTTTTATTACTGGCTCAGAGTTGAAGCGAGGGACTCTTCGTCCGTCTCTGACGCAGTATTTTAGGCGGCTTTCAATCAGGGTGATTCGTCTATTCCATCTACTTCCTTGTACCAGAAGAACACGTTACTCCATTGTACTGTTACAATATTGAGCAAAAACTTTTCATGTAGTCAATTCTCATGAGTTCTTTTGAAATAGAGGTCTTACAATTAGAAATAAAAGAGTTGAATTAAGTTACTGATTTACTAGCTCACAAAGCTTACAAAAACACATAAAACAGCAATCAACTATAACTTTTACAACACCCTGAATTATGCACACGATTACTACTGTGCCAAACGTTAATTAACTTTAACAATTAAAGCACAAGAATATTTACCATTAATCAGTAAAAGACAGTAAATCACAATAAAAATTCAGTCACATACACAATCAACAGTCTCTCAAATAGTGACAGTGTACAACCTTAATTGTCAGCAGTGGTCATGAATCGCCGTGTGCTGCGCAGCACCCCGAGTGTACCGCTGTCTTCACTGTTGAGGTCTTCGGTTCGACTACCGTCACGCACCTCCTTGTCGCTCGTCAGCCCGCAGCAGCAGTCCTCTTGTTTCGCCCAACACACCTCCGAAGGTAGCCGTCTGCCGCCTCACAGTGGACTCTGACGTCACCAAGATGTCTTCACCAGTCTCTCTCCACAAGCATTACACCTTCCTCTAGCACGACCAATAACTAAATCTTCCCAAAGTTGTCGATTCGGCGCTTATAAACTCGTCAAAACAGTTGTGGACTACCCGCATTTCAGGGGTCAAAAATTGATATTACAACATGTTTCGGACATGACTTGAGTCAAGTAGGCCGCCCTTGTATGGTTAAGACGCAGTTGGCACAGGTATCTATGATGTAGCTTCGGCGTGTCTTCCATTACGTAGCCGCCCAGCCAGTGAACATGGGCCAGTCCACAAAGTGTTACGAAACAGCCACCGACCACCGGCCTCTAGGTACATGGCACGCTACACTACCCCCTACTAAAGTATGTTCGCCCCGAACAGAGACAGCAGCATCAGGTCCATCGTAGAGGACCAATCTGTCTATGTGTACAACTTTAGGTCCTCTCGCCCGAGAGCCTCGACAAACAATCCGAAACACCACATCATTGATCTTCTTCACTATTTCATAAGTGTCTTCCCAATTCTTCTGCAACTTGGGACAATACCTCTTCTTTCTCTGAGGGTTGCACAACCACATCAGTTGTCCTTGGAATATTTCATCTGGTGCATTCTTATCGTAGCTAGTCTTCATCCTGTCAGTGTTGATCCTAAGATGTCACCGGGCAAAGTTGTGAGTGTGAACCAACTTGCGACGTAACTCGCTGGCATACACTGGGGATGCAATCTGGTCTTCCTCCGCCAGTCTTCCGAACATCAGGTCGCTCGGGAGACGGAGCTCTCTTCCAAATAGCATCCTTGATGGTGTCACCTTAGTTGCTTCATGAATGGCAGAGCGGTATGCTAGCAGAAACAGTGGTACTTTGGAGTCCCATACCTTTTGATTATCAGATACAAATATGGATAGGGACTGCTCCAGGGTACGATTTAGGCGTTCGGCTATTCTATCAGACTGTGGATGTAGCGGAGTGGTTCGGATCTTCTTTATACCCATTATCTTCATCACTTCTTGGAAAAGGGCCACTTCGAAATTCCGTCCTTGGTCCGAGTGAAGCTCCAACGGCACCCCAAACCTTTAGAACACATGTTCGACCAGTGCATCAGCCACCGTGCTGGCTTCTTGATTCGGTATGGGAAGAACCTTGGGCCATTTGGTGATGTAGTCCTGCACCACCAACAAGTACCGATTGTTTCTCTCGGTTATTCGCAATGGACATAAGATGTCAAACGCCATTCTCTCGAATGGGGCACCGACATTGTACTTCTGAAGACGACCTTGGCCTCTGACCCTCGGACCTTTCTTTGCGGCACAGTCGTCGCACATTCAGCACCATCTGTCAACATCTTCAAGGCAATGAAGCCAGTAAAACCTCTCTCGAACCTTGTTGAGTGTCTTATTAATGTCGAAATGACCGCCTGTCGCTGAAGTATGGAGCTCCTTCAGTACCTCTGGGACCTTGTTCTCTGGGAGGACCAACTGTAGGTGTTCATGTCTGCCATCTGCACTCTTCCAGTTCCGGTAGAGGACACCATTCTTCAGAACAAGTGAATTCCACTGTGCCCAATATGCTTTAATTGTAACACTCTTTTCAGATGGCTCCTGCCATTCTGGCCGGTGGTCTTGCTCTTTCCAATTTAGTATTGGGCACAAGTCTGGGTCACTTTGTTGTTCTCTTATCTTGTCGTCAGTCCAGGAGAACTTCCTATCGGCTGTTGATGCCTGAAGCCTTGTTGTTCTAACATAGCGCACTCCTCCGCTCTTCTCTTGCCGTTCACAATGACGACAGTTGGGGTCACAAGGCCTGCGGGATAATGAATCTGCATTATTATCGGAACGACCAGCACGGTGTTAGATATCAAAGTTGTATTCTTGAATATGTTGTAGCCATCGAGCTATTTGTCCTTCGGGATTCTTAAAGTTCAGTAGCCAGTGTAGAGCAGTATGATCTGTTCGCAAAGTAAAGTGTCTGCTAAGTAAGTAATGGTGGAAATGTGATATGGACTTTATCATTGCCAATAGTTCCCTGCGAGTGACACAATAATTTCTCTCTGGTTTCTGCACTACTTTGCTTAAAATATTCTAAACAGCCGCCGACCACCGGCATCCAGGTACATGGCACGCTAAAGTACGCCCCCCTCATTTAAGTAAATGGTATATCAATGGTGAATGATAACTCGTTTGATATGGGGTGCGGTGGGGTATAAGTAGGGACTGGAAAATTTAGCGAATTCAATCACCTGCAGGCTAGAATCCATTTTACTATGCATACTCAAGCCCCGACCACCAGCTGCTGCTCAGTGGAACTGCAGACAATGAACGAATAGACGAGGCTTGAACATGCATAGTACAATGGATTCTTGCCTACAGGTCACTGAAATCGCGAAATTTTTCAGTCCCTAGGTATAAGGCATATGCTAGCTCCCACCTTGCAAAATTAGGCTCTCGGTGATGCCCGTGTTCATAGCAGGTGAACACAAGTGTAGCCATTGAGTAACGACGTTGTTCTGCAAAGGGTTGGCCAACTTTAGGTTCATTCTACTTCACGTTGGAAATAAAATGTGTTTTCTTTTAGGAGAAATCTTCGCATGGAAATAGTTTGCTGCTAGTGGCGCTGCAATTACAAACGGACCTAATAAATAACGAAACCGTGATAAAGCAAAATGTAACAAGGCGTGGTAATGAGATAAGACATTAAATTGTAGATTCCACTATGCACCTGATGTACAAATTCTTTGTTTTTAAGCCTAAATATTTGTTTTAAAATATAAATCAAACATCTTTGTTTGAAGAACCAATTTAAAGTATGCGTTCTTTAACATATTTGCACTAAATTTGTTTTATTTGTTAAATGTAATTTGTAAACAGTGATATAAAAAGTAGTACTAATTTTTTCCTTACACTGTTTACAAATTGCGTTTACCAAGTAATGCAAAATTAGGACAAAAACGTTAAATAACACATATATTAGACTGGTTCTTCAAACAAATTTTTTTATTTGTAATCTAAAACAAAAATTACGGGTTTAAAACAAAGAAATTATACACCAGGTGTATAGTGGAATCATAATTTTAAAGTGAAAAACAAGCCAATTTTCTCTTTCAAATTTCAACTTCATGTAATTTAAAATTCAGGTTAGCTCTTTGATTGGTCAGTTGACACCCGACACCATCGCTCAAGCGACAGAAATTTTCCCTGTACCAAACTTTTTACATAGATCTTTCTAAACTTTACTAGAATTAACTATAGCCAAATAGTCATTTAAAACATGTTCTCAGCCAGACTAAAAGTTAACTTTGGGTAATTATCAACATTGTGAGCGCAGCATCCGGGCAAAAGTGGCCTATATCCGAGACTTCATGTACGTTACAATGTGTCTTCTTCATATGATGATCGGCCGGTTGTAATATCGTACAAATGACGAGGCTGGTCAGAGCGTGGTCGGCTGTTGGCTGTTTAATCGTAGTGGCTCAGCTTTACCGGACAAGCGGGCGAAGTGGACGAATCCACGTATAGGAGCGAACTATTCGTCCAATTGTGACGTCGTCAACTGTGACTATATCGGTGTGAGCTGATACTTATTGGAGTATATCGGCTTTCCCACTCCTTCGGAATGGATGAATATCGCTTCCAGAAAGACAACTCCGTAGTGACCGAATGGTCAGACCTATCGCGCCCCACCAAGGCGATCCGGGTTCGATTCCCGGCGGGGTTGGTCCTCGGATTTTCGCATGAGGGAATCGTGCCGTACGATGTCGCTGGTCAGCGGGTTTTCTCGGTGATCTCCCGTTTCCCCCGCCCCTTCACTCACCACATGTCACCCTTCATCAGCGCTAAGACCACGATGTTGAGCGCTGACCAAAATCTCTCACTCACTTCGGAGTGGGCCTTTTGCTGTTTAACTCTGATTAAGTATGAGCAGTTACTGCTGCCGTATCACGATTATTTAATCCAATTTATAAACAAGTAAAAGTCAATGTTCATATGTACACTAATGGGACATAACCATGAGGCAGGATGTAAACTATACGAACATAACAACTGTAAGCTGGTGCAGTGTTGTCCTTAAACTTCGACGTACAAGGATAACATTTTTAAAGGTGTTTAGAAAGTTCACAAATTTAAAGACTAAATGTCAGCTTCATCTGTCCAAAAAGTAGCCAGAATGAAGTTCACGTCCGTCAAAGTCCTCACTGGAGTAGCTTCTTTATCAACTCAGGGTCAGTGGCTGTCAGAGTAGGCGAAAGTACAAATGTCTCATCTCTGGACGTAAGTCACCGTTCGGTTGGAAAAAAATGTTAACAGCACATTAACCAAAACCGCAAACCAATTAAAACCAATGCACTGTGTTCAAAATATCGAACAAACAAGCACGAAACTTACATTATTGTAACACAAAAAAACTACGTGTAAAATGCATTGTGGACGTCGCATATAGCAAACTATGTAGGTTTCTTTAGTTTCCGCAATCTTAAAATTATGTACATCACACACGCGTTTCAAACAAACACATTGAACAACAAAACCTAGCCGCGCGACTAATAAACTCTGTCCCAGTCAAACTCGTGAGCTTTTGTAAACCGTAAACCCTATGTGTTTTATCATCGACGTCGACTGTTTCGGCCAGTTATGATTGTAGCCTAACGTTACTTACAGAAACTCGAGAAGACCATATAACTATTAAATTTCTTGTCAAGGTCACTGCCAGGTCCTAAACACTGAAAAGGGTTAAACGAAATGCTTAATTCGTTTCCAGTTCGTTATTGTTTCATTACCTGGTTCATAACTTGCAGAGTAATAACTACAAAAGGATTGCGAAAAACATATAAACAATTATGTTATGAATGCAATGTTTCGAAATTATAAAAAAATTAATGAAGCTCAATAGTGGACTAAATTAAAATATTTAACAAAAAATACCTACTTTTATGTCGCCATAATTTTCTGGTATTGTGCTGTCCAATTTGAGTATTGATGGTAAATGTGATCCTAAATTATAATGTCTGAAATAGGTTTATTTACGTTTATTTATAAATGTTTTGGGGTATAAACAACAACGTATAATATTTTTAAGAGGTAACAGTTACGGATTACAATAAACACACTTGCTTCATTCGTGTGTTTACTAACCAACATTTCAGAATTTCATTTTGAAGCTTGTCTGTTTGCGTGCGTGCATGCTACCAGGTAGCACTAACTTTCTGAACATAGGTTACATTATTGAGTTTTGACATTGGAAGAATAGCACTGGGTAAAAAAAAAAAAGCGTTTCGTTTTATAAACTGGAGTGCCATCTCGTCGCTACGAATTGAAAGTAATGCCGCATGCTGTGTATCTGTAATTGGTGTTGAAGTGCACCTGTTCCACGTCTGAAAGTTTTACAAATATCTAGCAAAATGATTCCTTAAATACAACCTAATTTCGTTATCGGTGAGTCACTACATTGTCTTGACATAAATTTATATTTTTATTTTGCTCAGCTTTTCCGTGGCACCAATCCTTTAAGTTTTGCAGGAATTTACATCAAAGTATCATAAATTTTCTTATTAAAATAAGCCAAAATGAATTAAAATAATTTTGCAAGCAAAGTGTGTATTATATCGCAAAAATATTACCACATACACTTGGGTATTTTATGACAACACATCACATACTGTAAAAATTTGTTCTAGTTTGTTCCAGCAATATTACTTGAACTACCTTCTAGCTGGTAAGTTTTTTTTTTTTTTTTTTTTCATTTCGGTACTACTGCTTATTGATGAAAAAACAAGTATCTCTTCTTTTGACCAAAGTCCTTTAACAATGGGAAATTTTCAAATAAACGTTCATATGTGTTGCTATTTCTTATAAACTAATAATTTCACGTTAAAATCGTTTTTCAGGTGCAAACATAATTATATAAATTGCTGTATGTTTAGGAATTTTAAATTTGATTTCATTAATTGATCACAATAATTCAGTAATGCAGGGAAATTTACGAATTTACTTCAGTTTTATTATAAATAGTTTTTTTTAAGAAGAAATTGCAACCATTATGTGTTTGAATCGTGTTTGCCACAGTAATATGACTGTATGATAACGTGATAAGTGAATGTGATCTCGTTAGCAGAAACAATGACTCTTAACTCTCGCCACTTTCTTCGCTACCTATAACTGAGAAGTGCTAGAATAGCATCAGTCATGGATATTAAGTAAAAAATGTCTGGCACCAAACGCGTACGAACATTAGAATGGTCGAGCGTGCTATAAACTACACTGCGTAGAATGCAATGTAAAAACTCGCACGTTGTAAGCATTGTCTTGAATTGCCCGACATAAACTTTCTTGAACGGTTGGGCATGAGCTACTTACTCTTCCGCCTCTTGAATTCCGGCATTTAGTGAAATGATGTATGACATACGCCGTCGAAGTTGTGTGTTGTCTCAGAAAACCAAGCGTTAATAAAAGAAAAAAAAACTTCGAAGTAAAGAAAAGTAGGGTTACCAGATAAGTACAACCCAAAAAGAGGAGGCGTAAAAAATTACACTAATAATAATAATAATAATAACACGAAGAACGATAACAAAAATATTTTTAACGGAGATCTACAAAATTATGGCAATTATTTTCTTATTTATAAACAAACATGTTCATTGGCTGTCGACTGACGTGCACTGTGATCTTGCATAATAAATAGATTTTTGTTATCTGTCGTGTACATATCAATTTACCACTTCGTCACCTAATAAGAAAGTATTATTAACAAATATATAATATTAACAGACGTTGCAAACACAATCTACGATGCTATATGTTTATTACTATAGTTATGTTTTAGCGGACGAAATATCCATACAGTTGCTTCACAAGGTATTTAATGACTGATGCACTATTAAATGTACGAGTTTCTTGGTTCACTCTCCAGTATTTAGAGATGTACGATACTCCGAAAATACCAAAACTTTAGTTCAGTAATAAATACCACCGTAAAAATAAGTCGAAAATATTATAAACTAATATAATATTTTATTTTCTCAGAGTATTCTTGGACATTAATTCGTCATTGTTGTGGCTTTTGGGAATGGTTTTTCCGTATATCCATTTTCCGTTCCAGTTCGTCCGCACCAAAATTCCTTGATCTATTTTGTTCCGTCCTCGCATCGGTAATGCTTACATGGGCCATAGGCTTGCGGATTCGGTTATGTGACGTTAGTCGTAAACAGTGAAATTTTGTTGCAAGGTTTTTGAAAAGTGGATACATTTCTTCATTATTAAACAAGCTGTTGTGATGTTTATAAGGCACAAATTAAAATATCATATAACGTTATTTTTAAAACAAAACGAATAAGTGATGTGATATCGGCAGACTGTTTGGTGATTTACCAAATATGATCTTTCAAAAAATAACTACAAAATAATCCAACAGGACTTTACAATAAGTTTAATCACTAGTTTTGTTGACGGCTAATTTTCTGCATAGAGTACCAAATTTTCGTTACGTCGGTACCAGAAAATTTTAATACGATCATTAGTCATGACTTGATATTTACAATTGAATTTTGATATGTATTGTAATTTTTTTGAAGACAATATTTGTTTTTATTTTTTTATGTAATTTTTGTTTTCGTATGTCGATAACATGTCCGAAATATTCAAGCAAAATTGTTTTAATATATAACGCGTTGTTGTTTTCTGTGATAACAACTGTACACAGTTTTGTCGGTTGGAAATAGTACGTTGGCACCGTTGAACAAATTGAGCCAAATAAAAGCTAGCGAAGAGCAATGATGTGATGTTATTTGCTTACTTGATAACTCAGGATAGAGTGAACGGAGAGTAGTAAGATTAACTAACATAGTTAAAATTTTTTTGGCATTATAAAATAACTCGCACAATAATCTGAGGAACAAAAAACCCTCAAAATAAGCAGAATTGACTGTGCTCGACACATGTATAAATACATAAACCTAAAAAAATCCTAGAGGAATAATTGTGTCAAACACACAGGGCAAAAACAATTTTTTTTTTTTCATTTGTTTTCTTTTTCTGTGTGTGTGGCACAATTCCCCTTGGTAAATTTTTTTTCAGGTTTTATTATTTATATATGTATTCACCACAGTCGGTTAATTTACCCTCATAGCAATAATCGTTTATCTAACCTCATTTCCTATCGTGTTATGCTATTAAGGCTAACATGTCAAACCCCTCACTACTAGCCCTTGAATGTAGACACGAATTCCCACAAAAATCAAATTGAAAAGCGAGTCTTTTAAAACTTTAAACCACGTTTAAAGTCGCCTCGCTATTATACTACTGACTAGGAAGGCCTAGACAGCTCGTTCGTTTAGTCGGATCGTGGCACATTTTGTGTATACTGAGCACACGTTTAGGCCATTCATGACAAAACGAACTCTTTCTAAGCTCTGGAAACTTATCTCTTTTGGTCAATTTGTATCTTCCCTGCCACTTTTTAATACAAACAAAACGATTCAGGAAATAAATACAGTTTACATGTCACTGCAATCAAGCGTTAAATTTTGGAGTCACGCTTATTTATTATTAATATAATTATGACTATGGCCTTCAATAGGGACGAGTCAACCATGCAAATACTACAAAACAGAACCACCGTTCCCAGACAACGAAATACTCCAATTGCCACCGCGGAAAACATACTACTATCGTAAAATTAAAATTCGCACAAGCAATAACTAACACTTATGCTATGTACGGTTCATTGATGTTTGTTAGGCCTACACATTCACAGACACATAATAGTCATAGGTGTATTTAAAGTTTAACATATCCATAATGGTCTGCTTCTAGTTTGAACTGTCCTCAAAACATATTAACAAATCAAACGGATGTGTCTCAGAAACCGAATATCCCGAAAACCAATTAACTGTACTTCTAGAGAAAGTCAATGAAACTAATTTACCAAGGAAAGACTTCATATTGTTAGGTAGGATGTAAAAAAAACGTCGAACGAAGCTAATACTGCCTTAACGTAAAAGGGGCTCAAAGCTCAGAACGGAGACAATGCGCTATATTTTGCAACTAGAACTTAATTATTATGGAATGTGGCTTAAACATAAAGGACAACTAAGTTAGCAAGCACATAGCCACTAACTTAGCACATCCAGGATCTAGTTAGAGTGAGTGAGATATTTGGGTCAGCGCTTAACATCGAGGTCTTTAGCGCTGGTGAAGGGTGAGATGAGGTGAGTATGGAGCGGCACCGGAAGGAAAGGGCGGGGGAAACGGGAGATCTCCGAGAAAACCCGCCGACCAACGGCATCGTCCGGCATTATTGCCACATGCGAAAATCCGGAGACCGACTTCGCCGGGAAAGGATCTAGTTAGAAATACCCTCTGCAGGACCCTTCATCTCTCGGCAAAGAACTAAGTAATTGAATAATAATTAACGTTACCTAAGGTAAGCAAGTAAGATTAACCGAATTGGTACGATTCACCTTAAGCAAATATATGGATAGAGGTGTGTGTACGTGTGTATGTATATATATATATATATATATATATATATATATATATATATATATATATGTGTGTGTGTGTGTGTGTGTGTGTGTGTGTGTGTGTGTAGAGAGAGAGAGAGAGAGAGAAAGTATTTGCAGATAACATTAATACAGAAAAAATTTCGTCAGTGAAGTGGTGTACGAATACGCGCCTGGCTTGAGAGAGAATAAGGACACTAGATAAAGGGAGATAATAGGCGGTGAGTTAAGAATAGTAGATACGCGGGTAATTGCAAAACTGATGATAAAACAGGGAGCAAGACATAGTATAAAACATCACGTTCGAGACATTTAACCAGCACTCTCCGAGTACTACGGAAAACAGCGATGAAGATCCTGCTGGTGAGCGAACAATTATTACAGTATTTTTCAAATGATCAAACTTTTTTTAATACCAATACTTGAAATGTTTTTTTTCCATTTCATAATTAAAGCAACTACAAAAAAAAGCTTTGAATCTTCATAGGGCATTTTGTTAGTTCAATTTCAATAAACTATCTTGGTATATATTTCAGTTAATTAGATGTCATTGGCGCTGTACTAACAATGTACAACCCACAGTCAAACAAAACCAACCTGAGATTACTTAACTAACAATATATTTAAGCAATAATGTAATTTAAAATTTATTTAATATTAATAGGACTGTATAAATAACACATTGTACGACATCCACCAAAATACAAGTACAGTATTGGAATGTTAACGGCTTCAGACAGTTTTATGGGATGTAGTTTGCTGGGTATAGCATTAAATATCATGCCTCAAGTTATACAGAATTAGTAAGTGTTTTGGCTCTAAAGCAAGTACGTATTAAAAAGCATAATATTAATATAGTTACGAAATACAGTTTAATAGTTGAATCATGGTATTTTCTACAGTTAAAGGATGAAACGATGGAGTTTTGTGAATTTTAAGATAAAAGCGTTGATGTTAATTGTTATTTTCCATGTTCTGAAAATGATACTTTACATAAATTTACACTGAACAATTGAAACATACATTTAAAATTGCTACGTTACACATTAACCAGTATGTACAGGTACAACACCAATTTTTAAAAAGGTTGTGTACAGGTTGTACCAGAATAAAACCTCTAAATAACTATTCTTACTTACCATATTACCTTTTTTTCTCGTCATAAATGTGCTGTTTCCGTATCTCCATGTAGTGTCACTTTTCAAACGAACTTTTCGCACACTTCTAAGCATACAGTGACAATTTGCTGTGATGCTTCGTTTTGGGGAGAGAAAAATATTTGCCTTGACTTCTGAAGCAATCCTATAATTTTATGCCTTTATTTTCAAAGTCTACAACAGGTATGATTTCAAATTCTATGTCTTGTACAGGCTGTATATCATGGTCTCCATTATAAAACTACCTACTCGTGGAAACTACAAACTCGTCAATTTATGCGAATTAGATGAACATTTGTTCACCTTTTTATGTTATGTTTGTTTACTTAACAACAGTGTTTTCCACAGCCCTTAAATAGCATATATAAAAATGTTTAAATGCATATTGTAAATCTAAATAATCAGAAATAGTTTATGAACCGTATTTCAAAACATTTTATTACGTTATATCTAACAGGAAAAGTTTTTTGTAATGAAGATAGTAAACCTGTGGCATGATATAAGTAAAAAGTAAATGTATACGAAAATTATCAAAATTCCTTTTCAGGAGCGAAGGCATGTGCGTTTTAATATCTAGACGTAGATCAAAATATGTTATTAAAATGTGACGATAAGTGTTCATGATGTATCATCCGAATAATTTAGAAAATTCTAGTGATGAAAGCATGATATTTTAGTTCTATTTAAGTGCTGTACGGAAAATATATTAGATGAAAATCCATTATCTTACAAAAAAATCATTAACATTTTGTCAGTACACCACAGAATTTATTTAGTAAAATTTAATACTGAGTGTAGCAAATGCAATGAATTAATTTAATGGCTTGTATACAAGATCCAGTCAAATAAGTCAGGAAATTATTTGAGAAGAACTAAATGCTGTTTTTTGTACACCGTAGTGACCAAACTTAAAATGAGAACACAATTAAACACAAAAGTTCTGTTCCTTGAGACATATAAAACCGAGCGTGGTAGAGCAGTGGTAAACACTCGTCTCGCATTTGGAAGGACTCAGGTTCGATCCCCGGCTCCGACTATCCTGATTTCAGTTTTTCAGGGTTTTTCCAAAATCGCTCCAGGCGAATGCTCGGATGGCTCCTTCGACAGACCCTGGTCGATTCCTATTCTCCCCCCCCCCCTTTCCCGTGTTCCTCTATCAAGGCTTTATGTTGTTCGAGGGCACGTAAAACGTCAAAATAAAAATAAATGAAAAATCAAACAAAGTTTAAGAAATCTGGTAACTTTCAAACAGTTACTTTTTGTAAGTAGAAAAATTACGTTTCAGTTATGAGTGTTTAGCTATTTCTCATTTAATTATGTTGTCTGTATTTTAACGAATTATGGATTCTTGTCTGTGATTTTGAATTGAAAACAGTTGGTATATGTGTGTGTCAACTCAGATGGGGAAATAATGTACAGTGACGGTTCTTGTTTAACGGAATCGGAAACGAACTCTATGTTTTAGGTTTCCGCCCTCATACTAGCTGCTGAATTCGCAGCTGTGTGTGGAGTCCCGCCAATTGCAGGACCAAGCTGCGGTGGAGGGGGCTATGAAGGTGTTGGAGGATATGATGCTGGCTCCGTGGGTGGATACAGTGGAGGTGGATACGACGCTGGCTCCGTAGATGGATACAGTGGAGGTGGATACGATGCTGGCTCCGTGGATGGATACAGTGGTGGTGGATACAGTGGAGGTGGATACAGTGGAGGTGGATACAGTGGAGGTGGATACAGTGGAGGTGGATACAGTGGAGGTGGATTTGATGTTGGATACGAAGGTGGTCTCGGTGCTGGATACGGTAGCGCTCCCTCGGGTGGATACCTAGATGGTCAGGGATCTGAAAGTGGCTTTGGGTACGGTGGTATTGGAGCTGGAAACGAAGGTGGAATAGGTGCTGGATACGATGGTGGCATTAGTCTGGGAGGTTTCGGACCAGGTGTCGGAGGTAGCATACTCCCTGGCCCTCAGCTTGGACCTGGAAGTCCCTGCGGAGCACCGATTATTAGGGAAGTAATCAGAAAAGTACCCGTGACGGTAAATAGGATTACACCGAAGCTTATCGTGAAGCCGAAGTATTGCGAAATTACAAAGCCAGTATTTGAAAAAGTGCCCCAACAAATCCCACTACCCGTCGAACAGCCGATACTAGTAAATGTGGTAAAGCCTGCTCCATACACAGTTCCGCATCCAGTTCCGAATGTCGTCGAAAGGCGCGTGAATGTAGCTGTCCCAAGTCCTTGTGTGGTGCCCAGACCGTACAAATTGGCGATCAATGTCCCACAACCCTCCCCGCGTCCTGTACCACGTCCCGTTTATGTGAATGTTCCTACTCCCTACCTTACTGTCATCAAAAGACGGAGAGTAATCACCGTGCCACGTTATGTACCTTATATGGTGAAAAAGTGCTTCCCAGTGAATCTTAAAAGGTACGAGCTCGTGCCTAAGCCGGTACCGATCCCTGTAAAAGTCCCCTGTCCTTGTTAAAATTGATAAATACTCTGCGGATAACACGATCTGGCTTTCATCGAGTTGGCTCTGTATAGTAACGAGTTCTTTGTATTCCATTTATAAAACTTACTGTTCTTATTTTTTGGGGAATTGTTTGCTTGTATTCACGTTGGGACATTTCAAAATAGTTTCCGCACTTCCGAAGAAAGAAACGGACGCAACAAAATTTACGCAAAAAGAAATGTTGTGTTTTTTTGTGTTATTTAATTCTGTTGGATGTGCCACAGACAAATGTTTCATGTGAGAATCTATAATCAGAGAAGTGTAAACTATCACAGATGTAAGTAACGTGTAACTTAAAGGACGCCAAAATTTAAACGGTTGTTTTTACTATGTACGTGATAGGACACTTTCCAATTCATATTGTCAAAATTTATGTTCTTTGTAAAAATTTTGTATCTTACATATTATGTATTCTGAAGTATGTATTGTTTCCTTCCACAAATTTGTAGACTAAATAAATCTTAATAATATATTACTTCTGCGTTTTTACTGATATTACTTTCATAACAATTTACCAGGTTTTCTTCAAAATATTTCTGAAAAGTGATTTAGTTACACATATGTTATTCATACTGTTTTATGTATTTTAGTTCAGTTGGTACTATTAACATAAGGGAAAACCACGATTTTAAATTAATTTGGAACATTCTTAAAGGGTAATTTTTATTTGTAAACTGGGCGTAAATGGTTTAGTAAAATCATATTATATTTTTTTAATAGCACTCCTCAATATTTATCTTAATAATATACTGCAAGCATTTTCCAAAAACATCAACTATGTTTTGAGAATAATAAAATAACAATATTTTAATATTTTTGTAGGCTGTCCAGGTTACGTGACAGCGCATACCGAACGAAATTTAATCTTCGACGTTGGCTTGAATTAACACATTCCAGTTGTATCTAATATATTATGTTGAAAATTAAATTATAAGCTGCTGGAAAAAGCATCCTTGAAAACCCCTCCTTGAAAAGATATTTTCCAAAATATTAAAAATATTACTCGCTGCGAAATATTAGCAGCATTTTTTAAACAAGTGCATACTAAACAAAACATAAAATTGCATTTTTCTGAAATAGCACTGAATACGATGTTTTAATGTATGTATTCAGTTGCGGTAAAATTTGATTTTACACATTTATAAATAACTGGGAAACAGCGCAAATTACATCCACACTGTATTTTAAATCCCTCTAAAACGATTGCATGTACACAAACACAGCTTTCCTGCATGGTGGATTATCACTTTTCATTTTTTTCTAAACACGGTTATACGTTTTCCTGCTCTTTTAACTCCCAGTTTGTTTTCTTTTTTTATACAGTATATATGGACAGAAGAAGAAAAATACATTCAACTGATTATCAGACATTAGGTTTGTTATAGTTCGTCAAAAGCACTTTCTAAAATTATCCCACTTAAATGGTTTTGCGTTATATGTTGCGTATTCAGGTACACAAATTTTAATATTTTTTTTTATTTTTTTTGGTTAAACAAAATTTGCGACTGACTTGCTATTGTTCTTTCTGTTTTTATTATAGATCATATAGGTTGATATCGAGTTATTTGGCTTTGTTTAGCTAAATAATTTAAATGAGGAGGTACAGAATCTTCAGAAATAAGTTTGCCAAGAAATCTTGTACATCTTTCAATCAAACTTCTGCATGGCCGTGTAGTACAATTTATCACGTGAAATACATATGTATATATATTCAATTTTTGAGGTAATAGAGCATCATGATTTTTACATTTTACGTTGTTAGACACTGCAATCTTTTTATCCTTAGACCAATTATACTGATATATTCTGCCACTTCCAAGATATGAGGAATTATTTAGTTTTCAAGCCTCAAAATGTTTTATGACTAATATTAACTACAGTATTGCAGTTTCCTCTTTGTCATGACTTCATTACTTAAAAACTCACCAAACGAAATCACTGACTCAGTAGTCAATAAGTGATCCATTCTTTAAAGAAACTATTCCATATTTCTCTTTTAGAAAACGAAGGAATAACTCATTAAAATACACAAATCCAATTTTACCAAACGTGAAGAGAGAAACAAAATTAACTTAATATTTACGTAATGTGTTATATGTGGTTGTGTTTTCCTTCTCTTCTAAACATTGATAAATGTACATTGTTTTCACTTTTTTTTTAAATAGGGTGTATTGTTTGTGATTTTATTTGTTTAAGTAACTGAATGTTAAACGTTTAGTATGATCACACAGAGTAATTATTATTTAAAAATTACAAGTGTCAACAATCGGCTTCTTTAATGCGTCTAAAAATTTTAAACATTAATTGGCATTCAGTTCGCTATACGGTTATTATGTGTCTTGTTATTAATGGGAATACTACTACAAAAGGAAACTATTGTCTCTGACCTAATTTACAAGTAAACAAAAGGGCCCTAACATAAGCCTACGTTAAAATGTAGTGCCTAAAACCATTTATAACATGTTTTAAATACCGGACTCTCTGGATCAATACCACGTACTAGCGATGTTTTATGTATAATTTTTCCAGCAAAAACAAAAAAACCTGTAAAATCACATTTTTTTTTCTAACGTATCATGACAAAAGGTAACAGAAAAAGACACGTGGGTTGGAATGTTCTTAAACGAAGATTTTTTCAACCCTGCTGAGTTGTGTGAGCAACAAGTCATGTCACCAAAGGCATTCAATAAAGTTTAATCTAATTTATGAAATTTTCAGAAAACTTAGTAATTAAACAGTGTGAGTGTACGCAACGATGTTGTAATAGTAACGTTGCACATAACGGCTTTGTTTGTTTTTATATAATTAAATTTAGGAGCGATAAATTCCAACATCGATGTAGATCCGTACTTTTCTATGAAGTGTTGTTTAGGGCAAATATTAACATATCGCAATTATTCCCAGGAGACCGCATACAGCCACATGGATTCACCTTGCACCGTTTCAGCCATTATTCTGAATGCGGGATAGGGAGGCAGCTCATAGTCAAACCCCAAGCCTGGAGGACTAGGGATAAATGTGGAATTGCATTAAATGGTTACCTATAGACGTATAAGCAACGGAATTTAAGGGCGAAAAAACGGGAGTACCTCACTGAAAGAAAAATATTGTTATTGGAACCATATTTCTGTTAAAATAGGGACAACAGTCCAGTTAGGTTGTGAGTACTATCTGGGTTGTTCTTATAACAATCAGTGTTGTAGAAGTAACATAGCATCTTTCTTTTACGGGACATATTGCCACGTCCACGGGACAGATTGTTGTAGGAACAATATAACGACAACCAAAAAAAACCTATTGTAACAGAAGTATGGTACCTACAACAATATTTTTCTTTCAGTACTCGAGAAATTGCACTGTCAAATGGCAACGTCGGCCACGTTTCTCACATGCGATAAACCAGGAATCAACTCCGCCGACGATAGAACCCTTATCTCCTTGTAATAACGCGAGTGTCCTGACTTGTCCTCCACCGCTACGTCTGTTTCCAATATTTAGTTTGATTTATTAATTTTATTTTATTGTTATTTAACAGCTACCGCTTAACTTTTTATTAATTTGTACATAAGTGAAGACTTATATTAAATTTTTTAAAGAACGTCCTCACAGGATACTAAATTTCAAATAGATCAGACCAGTATAATTGTTCACATTCACTATAAAAAAAACTAGAAAAGAGCTGATGATGTTTAAACGATTGAACAAATTTCCTTGAATTGTAGCTTAGAAACACCTCGATCAAGTCACCTTTCAAACGAAAAAAGTTACAAAATCAGACCATTCGATAAGGAGTTATTATGCAACAGACAGACACACAGATACACAGACACGTCAAACTTATAACACCGATCTTTTTGCGTCAGTGGTTAATAAAATGGAATGATCTTAAAGTTCATTTCTTTACTGTTTTAATTTATTTATATTAATGGGAAATCATACTTCAGTTAGAGAATACGCAGCTTACGTACGTTTACACTATTACTGGTATATACTTAAACAAACAGTACATTTAACTTTCCGCCAATTCAAAGTAGATACTGTGATATATTAGTTTCAACAAATAGTAATGAAGGTTTCTGGTATTTCCATTAATTTAAGAGGCAACGATGATTGGCTAAGCAATCCAACGTTAAATGTTAGTAAATTTTGGAACCCGTTCAGTTCACAGGCATGAAAATGAAAACCTTCAAATTTCATCCAAAAAAATTTTGGTCGTTTAGGTGAATTTTTTTTTTTTACGTTACTACCTTGAAACTTTATTTGACCACTTAATTAAAGCGGCCGTATCGGAAAATTTGGTAGTGTGGCAAGGCCTTTCGAGAGTTAACGTAAGCCGCGTTTTCTAAGTGGGGGATTCTAGAGCTTACTCACCGGTATTCGAACTAGGATCCCTGTTGTGAGGGATTTGTGTTGTGATCACAGCTGTCTCTAACAGCTGTTGTAGATAAATAAACGCTGAAAACATACATTTATTTCTACGCTTTTATCGAAGCCTATATGGATAAAAATACTCAATGACAATCCTAGATAACGGTGTTTGCCAACTTTATGAGAAAATATTTATCGATAATTACTAATTCGTTACACGTGATCTCTTGCGCCGCAGTTAAATGCACGAGGTTCCGGCGTCAAGTATTGTGCCCCAGACGTTCGTAACACTGGAAACAATTTTGTTTAAAACGTTGGCTAAACCCATTGTCCAGGATTGGTATTGTTTAATTTTCGCAAATTGACTTCAAGAAACCTACAGTTATAGATTAATGTTTTTAGCGTTTAAGTATGTATACGCCCACTTACGATCGTCCAAGTGAGGAAAATCGTTATTTGTATGAAATAGTGTTAGTTTTGCAGACGTTACATGGCAGTACATTCTCCTCTTACAAAAAAAAAAATTCTGCTCAACCAGTTTTCCCACAGTTGAACTTCAAAGTAAAATTTTGCACGTTTATAGTTCTCGTAAGACGGAAAAAATAAATAAATGAACATCTTCAAACTTAAACTATATGTCGCAAACTACTGCTTGGCATTTATATTTAATCCATTACAAAATTTTTTTGTATTGAAAAAAAATTCTGAATTTTTAAATGTTTGCCTTTTTTTTTCTCAGAAAAATTCATCCTCTATTTTATTAAACTTGGTGCTCGTATATTACTTAGTAAGCTGGCTTATTTTTTAGTATGTTTCGTGTATCATGCGTCTAAATCAGTATTATGAGTTAATATTCCCAGATTACGTAGAAGATTTTGCCATTCAGGGTTGATTTGCAACCACTTTGAGGAAAGTAGGCTTATCAGTTATACTGGTAACATTTTGTTACATTTGTACTAGTTTTTCAGACATGAATTGTGACCATATTTTGCTTTTCTGACATTATATTATGTATTATAGTTTTTGCATAACGGTTTGCTAAATTCAGTATTTGTATATTACAGTCTTTAAGTATGACACTAAAATCAACTGACTTACTAAACTGGAGTAATTCACGCTGAGTAACGATATTTTAGGCTACAAGGTCTTATATATAACTCCACAAAATAAAATTTTTTTAATTTAATTTTTCACGTTTAATTTTAAAGTTCAGCTTTTTTAAATACAAAAAAAAAATATGTAGGAGAACTTGTAGCTTACAACATCGTTATTCGGTATAAATTTTTTCAGTTCGGTCAGTATGTTGATTTTAGTGTCGTGTTTTAAATAAGTGGATGCTAATTTTTACTTTGACAAGCCTCTGTGCATAGCTGGGAGCCAATCAGAGGGGAGGATTTTGATGTGCACAGCTGGGAGCCAATCAGAGGGGAGGATTTTGACGGCCTAGTGGGGGCGCGAAGAATGGTATAGACATCGAGCTAGCTATGGGGGGGGGGGGGGG